>PDNB01000314.1:0-21719 GCA_002573585.1 Helicocarpus griseus UAMH5409
TTTGTATTTCACTATTTTCTTATTTCTTTTTTCTTCTTTTTTTTTTTTTTTTTTTTTTTTTTTTTTTTTTTTTTTTTTTTTTTTTTTTTTTTTTTTTTCTTTTCTTTTCTCTTTCTTATTTTGATATCTTTGTTACAGGTCTGGACGGAGCTTTGAAAACGGGTACTTTACTTTTGGAAACAGGCAAATTTTGGATAAAGGGGAGTATGGGATAACAATGAAGATACGAGACAATGCTATTCATCCATATGCGCACAAGGATTTTCTTTCCTTTTCTCGAAAGTCTTTTAGTTACCAACGAGGTAGTTGGAGCCATGGCTGCAAGATTCAATGATACTGCCACAGTCAAAACAAAATGTGTGAAGCATCATTGAGCAGTGCCATAACTATCTAGAAATTTTCCGTGGGCTCTGTTGTTGACATGTTCGAGCTGTTATTTGATAGGTAGTTTGAACTCACTCTATCACTCTATCGTAGCTTTGTGAGGGCATTAAGAACCAATTCTGCGAATATGAGATGACGTAATAAGTTGAATAGAAAGCAAGTTACAATGGGTATATATACGACAAGCCCACTAATGAATGGCCCCTGAGTGCTCCATAGAGATGTAAAATCGTCATCCTCAAAAAATCAAACCGAATGCAACCCAAACCAAACCATATCAAAGACGCCTATAGCCAGATATTCTATCCATCCATAGCCATACCCAAAGAAAAATTCCTTATATAGATAACCAAGTCATAAGTCGTAAGCCAAGAGTGTTCGCAAATCAACCAAAAAAGGGGCGTTGATCATGACCTCACGCCTGTCTGCTTCTTCCAAACGCAACAGACGCCCTTGCTTTCACACCAATCCCTAACGATCCCCGGACCAACCTCCCTATCCTCACCAATCCGACCAAACCCGTCAGTGTTGAGCCACGCAGCCAGATCCTCTAGCTGGATTGGGTCAAACATAAGAATCTTTTCGTGCCAGGTAGGCTGTTTCACCCCATTGAACGCTCGAAGACGTGGTTGAGCTATTATAGCCTCTGTTATTTGCTTGGAAAGGCTGGGAGGGGCTGTTGAAACTAAACCAGAATTAGAAGGTTTTTTGGAACGGATAGTCACAGGAGTAGCAGGAGATATTTCAGGCTTCGTCCGTTGGGCACGTGGTGTGAGGTCCGTGAGGTCCTCGTGGGAGTCCGGAATAGGTGACGACGGGATAATAACTTCGACAGGGTCATCAACCTGGTCACTATCAACCAGTGCAGCAGGAGACACCGTGCGCTTTGTACCCGACTTCGATGCCGTTTCTGATAGTCCATTCGGAACAGTGTGCTCTGCAGAAGGTTTGGCTGGCTTCGCATTCGGAAACCGTGCGTTCGTCTTGCAAGTAATCAAAGCGCGTTGTGTTTGGGACCCTGATGAATTTGTCCTGTCAGAGTTGTAACTTTGGACTTCGCTGTCACCCTGCGTTGATTTCGACTCTGAATTCGACTTGGTTTGATTTTCCCAGCACTTCTCAAGAAGAGAAATCATCTTGCCTCTGCTTTTGATTGGTTTGAATCCATATGCAGCGACTTTCTTAGCCAACTCTGACGTTGTGAACCCCCCAAATGCAGGCTTTTCCTCAACAGCCCGTTCAGCACTGCCTTTCGAGGGGCTTGGGGGAATATTGGAAGCGGCTTCCATGGCATTGGTCTCCGCTGTATCTTTTTGCAAAACATCATCCTCTAGTAGAACTTTGTTATGTTTTACCACTGAGGAAGGATCAATTTCTGTTGGTGTATTTTCACCAATGTCGTCGATTATGACAACATTTTGTGAAGGTGGACCTTGGGCTACCGGTTTCCCCTTAGTAGGCTCCGCCAGAGTGTCTGTCAAATCCAGTTTGTCGACCTCAAGAACTGCTCCGGACAAATCCCTGGCACTTGCAGACCAAAGATTCTTCGAGCCTGATAATCCAAACAATCCCGACCCTATGCTGGTTTGGGAAGGGCCACTGTGCCGCGATTCGGAACTCGATAATGACAGAGAAGTGAAAGGGTCGTTCGGCGGGCATGATGTACTCTGAGTCGCTTCCTCTTGGTTTTCAAAATCTCCGTTTTCCAACTGACTTGAAGTTCCGAATAAGAATTCTTGTCTCCCAAAGGATTTGAACGCCTCGAGTGGTGGAACCACTTTGAATGTCGGAGGTTCCTCCTTTTCCTTCGACGTAGTTGACTTCTTACCTGAAGTCGCACGTTTCGTTCCCGATGTCCCTTTTGTTGAGCTCTTTATCTTTGACTGGCCCGGTAGTACATCTCCAACAATATCCAAATCAGCCGTCTCATCAGCAACGCTGTATTTGGCCGTAGCATAAGATGTGATCGTCTTTAATTTGCTCTTTTGCGACGCTTTCCCCCTCTGCTTCTTCGACAGGTTACTCTTCTCTTCAGCAGTTGAGATTTCGCTAATTTCCGAAGAACTTGATATTCCTTTAGAACTTTGGATTTTCAGGAGCTATGGCAGAATTAGAAGACATTCCCAGATAGAAGGGGCGAAGAAGTTGTAAATTACCTCCATTGGTCGTTTTGTCGTGGGTGCATCGTGGACGTCTTCCGCTTTTGACCCGTCCAACGCCCCCACAGCGCCATTATACCCGTAAGTAGAGAACAATGTCCCAGCCCTACTGATACCAGTTGAGCTCTCTCCGTATGGAGATGAATTATCCTCAACCAAGTTCACAATCGGAATTGCAATATCCTTCGTAGGGGTCCAATCAAGCCTTCTTTTAGTAGCCTGCTCGAGCTGCAAGCCTTGTTCCTCCCAGTTCAAATCATCTTTTGGCTCGTTCGAGAAAGATTCCAGTGCAGCATCGCAGTCCTCCGGCGTCAAGTTCTTCGTCTGCGTCGCAACGCTTCCACCCTCTCTTGTCTTCGAGACACGGCCATGCAATTTTTTGTTGGCGGAACTATTTCCTAACTTCGCGCGAGGCCCCTTCGTTCCCCTCTTCTCGGGTCTTTTGGGGCTAAGAGCAAGGCGATCGCCATTAACGATCTGTATTTCAGTCTGCGTGGTATTTGCCGGGCTTTCTGTTCTCCGACCTTGTTTTTTCGCGGCAATATCTTTTCGTTTTGATTCGATTACCGATCTGTTGGTCCGTAAGGGGCTATTTTCAAGCCCGGGCCTGGTATGCAAAGCTCCATGCCCATCTGCATTTTTCTCGTCTGTCTGCAAATTAGCTGGCTTGCAAGACGTTGAAGTCGACAGAGATCTCGATAGCGACAAAGGAGACGGCGGATTAAGCGGCGACGACAATTCTATAACCTCTGCGGCGGAAGGGGACGAGTCAGGAATAACAGGTGTTACGGAACGGGCAAAAAATCGGCCTTGAGATGGCGACGGGGTGAACTGAAATGTCATGGTAGCGTCGTTAGTCGCCCCGGAGACATTTGCAGAAGCACTGGCGAATATGTAAAGCACATCGATAGCCCTCCATCGGACCCCTTTACTGCTATCAAGGCGAGTTGAACGATTCCATGCTGTGATGGTTGTGACGTCGAGACGTTTCTTTGATGGAAGTCTTGGCGCGCGGCCGGGCGAGTTGAGAGATTGCCGGATTGGGACAGCCGGGTTTGCTGGCCGGGCAACCGCAGTCTTCAACTTCAACGACAGAATACTAGCAGCTCATATGGAATACAAGCATCAGGATATTACTGCTTTGGGGTATCGGGAAATGTCACTTGGTTGTTATGGTTCATTTACATTGATTGGTAATAGAATATTCATTGTCCTGCGAAAGTCCTTCACACCACTCGGCTTTAAGTCCCATCAGCGACTACCGGATGCCGCTGACAGGCGAACGTCAAGTTCAGCTCTTCCCTATATATATCTTGCAGTAAAGGCTAGGCAGAGATGGTGGCTCCATTTCTTTTAACACTGGCGCAACGGAACCCCCTTCGAAATCCCAGAAGAGACATAGTTCCCTCCCCAACTTATCATTCTCTAACCCTTCATGAGAGAGTCCCTAACAGGAGGATTTCTACTGAAAGGAGGTATCTAAAGTCCACCGGAGATCGCCATACCATGGCGGAAGTACATGTCCCGCTCTGAAATTCGCCAACATCCACAGAAGCTGAGCAAGTGAATACCATCGTTGAATCGAGCGTAGCGGCGACAACGTCGACATTCGTAAGGGGGTGCCCCAAAATCTATTTCGAAGATGTGATGATACGGTAATTGATCATATATCATCAACCGTGTCTTAATCGAATTTCACCTGTAAGGTTCACTTATGATCCTCGCAGAGCCATAAGACCAACAACAGTTCTTTCGAGATCCCTTATTTCACCTCCCAATTCCGCCGAGCTTGTAGGTTCAACCGGGACCGTCTTGCCTGCTTCGGCTTTTCGCGGCGGTTTAACATTGCCGGAACCCAGTTTATATGCCTTCTTTATCTTGCTAACGTCTGATACTAGACGCAGATTCTCGTCATCAAATTCAAGGGGTGTGCCTTGAATGACTTCTCCCAGGTGTTGAGACACGGACTTATGTGTGATGTCCGGAGTCGTGGAGACTTTTACCACAACTAAGTCCTTCGTAGCATCTACCAGTCCAAATTTGCGAAACGACTCTGCGATCTACTGAAACAGTCAGTATACTATTCGAGCTTTACGGATTGAGCAATGAAGGACGTGGATCGCAGACATTATTGTTGGGACTAAGAGAATATACTATTTCAGAATGGACATTCTTCGATTTCAGTCGGTTATTCTGGTAGTCTTTAAGAGCTCTAAATACCGCTGCGAGTATGTGCGTAGTTGAGAGTACCTATCCATAACTGTCAGAATTCAGGACAATCTGCCCCTCCAATGCGGGGTGCATATTGAAAACAGGGCTATACTCATACCGTTGCGGCGTCAATAAAGGCGTATTCAAATTCAGTGTTTCCAGAAAGAAGTTGTTCCCTTAGGAATGGTGCGTTTTGGACGTCTCGATACAACGCAACATGGACAGGTCGGTCTGGGATATGGGAGAGCTCGATCGTTTTAACGAGGGACATTCTGGAAAATAATGACAATGGCGTGGATGAGATTTCCGGACACAACGTAGGAGTAAGTGAGAGTCAATCTGTGATTTGAGTATCTGTATTTTTCCCTAGACTTAATAAAAATCAAAACCACTATTTTGTTAGTAGTACCGTACCTTCAACAAATTGTCCCGCCGAATCTCAATCACCCCGCGGCTCTTTGATATCACGTGACTCTTACATCATCCGCACTTCTGGAACGTTCCGGATCCCGTAGTCTATGACTGCCGGGTTCATATATCCGTCAAGTTTCGACTTCAAGGTGTTTCATTCTTTAACTCAAACAACCCCCGTCTCCCTATCAACCATGGCGTTCATTCTCCGTCGGCCGTTTGCCGTCTCTACGGCAATCAAGCAGATCCCCAAGTCATCGAACACCACCGTCCGATTCGTCCACAACTCCCCGTTCAAACAACAAGCGTCTTCCTCCTCGTCCTCATCCTCGAAGCGCCCCTTTACCTTCGCCGGTGCCCGTCAATCATTCCAGAATGCCTTCCGTCAATCGCGCCGTCAAGTGTCTTCCTACCCGACGGTACAGACCGGAAATCTGGCACAGAAGTTAGCCTACGGTGCCGCCATCGTAGGGGGCACTGTCATCGCGACCAACATGGTCTTTAACCGTGAAACCAGAGAGGACGGTGGAATGCCGCTCTATGAGCGGGAATACCTGAATCAGACTTTTATGCACACCGGTCTCGGCGTTGGAATAATCGGCATTGCAGCACGGGCTCTGCACACATCCGGCTGGTCCTACAGGCTGATGGCGATGAACCCATGGGCAGTCATTGGACTGAGTTTGGTAGCTAGCATTGGAACGATGTATGGGACTCGGCTCACTCCTCCAGAGAAGTAAGTAGAAAGGATCTATTACTCATTGCCCTTACTATTTGATGAATTCTAGACACTAACACCTTCGTACAGCTATGTCCAGAAGTACGCACTCTGGGGCGCATTTAACCTGACCCAGGCCGCCGTTCTCGCCCCGCTAATGTTCTATTCCCCCGCTATCCTCGCCCGTGCCGGTTTGTACACCGTTGGTATGATGGGCTCCATTGCCTTTGTCGGCGCAACCGCCAAGCAGGAGAAATACCTCTATATTGGCGGTCCCTTGCTCGCTGGCGTCGCCGTTGTAGCGATGTCCGGATTGGCACCTCTTGTCCTCCCTGCCACGGCCACCCGATCACTCATGTGGTCTGAGCGCATCTGGCTGTATGGTGGTCTTGCGGTCTTTGGAGGCTTCACGCTCTACGACATCCAGAAGATCCTTTATCATTCCCGCATGGCCGAGAGAGGATTGATCAAGAAGGACGTTGTTAACGAGAGCATCAGCCTCGAGCTGGACTTCTTGAACATCTTCATTCGGATGGTTCAGATTCTGGCTATGAGAAATTCAAACAACCGGCGATAAAGGATTTCACGAATATACGGGGAGTTTGGTGTGTACGATTACTATTTTCGGCTGATGGGATGGGGGTTTATTTCAGTTGTGCATATATGGCTGGCTTACAGGAACAGCCATGAGAGGCCTTTCAGTCTTTTTCTATTACAGCGTGCATTCATTATTTCGGTTTGATATTCAGTGTCTTCTTTATTGGTTTTGGTTTATTCCTTATTTTTGCCAGGAAATTACCCCATAAATTTTCCAAAAGAATGCGGAAAGAGGAAAATCTCCATTCTCCAGATAGTTATTAGAAAAGAATAAGAGAAATGCAGAAATCTAAGAAATCCAGTTGAAGTACCGTGGAATAACCAGTTGTTTTTCAAGGACTAATCATCTCCCTTGTTTGTCTTGAGTCTTCTGTGCCTCCGTTGGAACCCGAAGCTCATATCAACCTCCATACGCTTGGTGAATCTTTAACCCCCTGACTGGAACGGGTCTCCATCACGACATGGTATGCATTAGATCCTATTTGAATAAAGCTGGGGGCACTATGAAAAGAATCCTATAACATATATACAAAAAGTATCATAACGGGCAATATACAACAGAGAAAAAAGGAGACAGGCTATATTAAGACATAGAAATACATGTGGTCATCATAGCCATCTCGGCGACAAGAGAGAACACCGCGCTACACCTTACAACAACCCAAGAAACCCACCCATCACCGCCGCCACAAGCACACCCAATGACACCCCTCCAATGCCAAACTTCCCAGGCCTCAATGCACCAGCACCACCCTTTTCCCCCTCGATCCGAGTCGACCAATTCCCCGCACCACACAGCCCGCTCCCACGCATCTCATCCGCGGGGAAGAAAACCTTAGGCAACCCCTTCCCCATCAGCACTCCCAGTGTCCCCTCCTCACTAACCGTATAATTCCTACAGCCCAGCACCTCCGTTACTACCGTGCCGGGGGCATACGAAATGTGCAAATCGAGCCGGTAATCTCCTCCTTTCTCACCCTGGTTGGAGTAGACGGTTAGCATCTGGCGGCCCTCAGTGCCCTTGCGGATAGCAATTGTGCTACCGTCCGTGTAGACCGGGTAGGATTGGGAGGAGAGGTAATCCTGGTTGGTGCGGATGGCATGGGAGCGGATCTTGTTGAGGGTTGTTGTTAACTTGTAGAGGGGTGCGTCGGTGTTGTAGTTCGATGTCCAGAGTGCTTCCCGGTTTGTGGGCGTGCCGGGTCCAGAGAAGTGCTGCTCTTGGCCTTGGTAGTAGAGGGGGATCCCATCGGAGAGAATTGTGAATGTTAGGACGTTTTGGGCGAGCTAGGGGTTTGAGGTTAATAGGGTTTTGGGGAAGAATATGGGGTATTTCTTTGGTGGATTATGCACTTACAGCGAGGTCTTTGGTATAAGAGGCGAATCGAGGAAGATCATGGTTTTCTGAAAAGGTTGCAAGGGCACTGATGTCCTTGCACACCTCTCTTGACACTGCGAGCTCGTCCGATAAGGCAGTGATATTTCCAGCTGTGAAAGCTTTGATCATGGCGAAGTAAACGGGATAGTTCGGGACACTGGGGATATAGTTTTGATAATCGCAGGCGATATGCACATTGCCCTCAAACACTTCACCGGTCGTAAAAACACCGGATGCCTTTGCAATCTTCGCAAGGTACTCTGTACCGGTGTGCTTCGCGGCATCTATTCGAAGACCATCGATTGAGTAATTGGCAACGAATTCCTTAACCCATGACTCCATGATCTTTCCGACGTCAGCGGATTCCGTGTTGAGGTCAGCAAGCGCAACGAGATCATCTCCAGTCCAGCATTTCTGCGCCTCGTCGTAGTTGTTATAGTCCTCAATTTTGCAGTATGGGTGGAAATACTTCCTGTCGTCAAAAGGGTTAAAGGTTGAATAGTCAGTCGCGGTGCCCGGGTCACTGCCGTTCGTCATAGCTGCCATATTATTGATAACAATATCGACCATCAAGTACATTCCACGGCTATGAAGCTGCTCCCTTAAATCCAAAAGGTCATCGCGAGATCCGAAGTGGCCATTCAGCTGATATAAATCTCTAATCCAATAGCCATGGTATGCTTCCCCATAGCTAACTCGCCCCTCGATACTTTCCGACACGGGCGAAATCATGATGGCATCAAATCCCATATTTTGGATATAGTCCAAGTGATTAATCAAGCCTCTCCATGTACCTCCGCAAAATAAGCCCTCTTCCGTGTCGCATTTTGCTGACGTCGATCCATCAGTCCTCGCGAACCTATCCGTAAACACCTGATATATGGACCTAGGCTTCCAATCCTCCGTATTTGCTCCTAGTGCCAATCTAGCAATACAAAAGAATATAGCAAGGGCGAACATTCGCGATGGAGACTGCGTCATCAAGAACATTGTTCTCTTCACATTCCCCATGGATCAGACTGTTCCAATGAGCAAATAGTCCCGATTGTTCTTCAATGACCTCCAAACACAGTAACTTCTTACTTCTCCCTTCGCTCCTTTCTTCACGCCTTAATCGGACGAAAAACTTCGGCACTGCGAGTAATTGGAGGTTGGGGACAAATGATGCGCTTTTTGAAGTGTTGCTCTATAGAGGTTCCTTTGACTTCATGGTATGCCAATTCGAAAACAGAATTGGGTTTTAAAACGATGCGCAAGGCGTCCTTCCCAAGATTAGGTCCCAAAAGCCATCTAACTGAGGGTCAGGGAAGATATATCGATTGCGGTCCTGTTCTCTGAAACCAAATTAGACGAGCGCGTCTATTATTATTAGTTTCCCACGATCCAAATTCGTCACTGGCGTTTTTCTCAAGACTGCTCGATGGGAATAGTTTCTAAATAATAATAAAAATAAATGGTATAGAGCTGATAGATAAACGATAGTAAAAGAAAGAAGGCGTGATATATTGCAACGAACGAAAACAGAAGAATTTAAACGAATGAATCAAATATGAAATTAAGAGAGGAGTCTGTCAAGATGGTAGCTAGAAGAAAAGATGGAAGGGAAAGAACTAATCCTAGGGACTTTTAGTTCCAGACCCTGGGAAAGCATGGCTTTAAGGCCGGCGGCCCGGGGGTATGGAGATATAGTTAAGCGACCCTAACATGGGGGCAACAGTTAAAATGAAATAATGTTCTGTTGATGCTGTCTAGTTTTAATCGCGAGACACAGGAACAGGCTTATAATCTGAGCTCATGCCTCTAGAAATTGGCATGATTGTATCCAACCAGCTCCATCCAGCAGCAAGCACACTCGCTTATTGGACCTTCTCTCAACTTTTGGATGATAAATCACTTGCAGTATTCCATGCCACGCTAAATTAATCCCTCCATGCAATGGTTGGCAGAGGGGCACTTGTGATGTTGTTTGGTGCCGTAGGTGGTGGTGGCAACTGGCAGACGGGAGCAGCATTCGATGTCTTTTGAAGTCAGGTCTATGCCAAGCCTCAATTTCCGTATCCAGGCTTCTGTGGTGGCAGAATCAGCCAATAGAAAAGGAGTGTTTTGTTTCTGCCACCCTGTGGCGGTGAGCTAGGTCAAAGGCGGTCTAGTTCTAGCGGGCTCGTTCCTGCCCTAATCCGTAAACGGTCAAGCTCGTGGTTGCAGGTCCCCGAACGTCAAAACTCCCGCAACATCCTCAAATACATACAAGAAGCATTATCTTTCACTCGGGTTGAATTTCGACAGCGCCAGGAACAACAGACGAAGGTTTCATCTCTGTACCGAGATCTGTTCATCGAACACGTGCGGAGCGGGCACAGAAAATCTACTCGCACTGTATCTTCTTCCGATGAACCCCCGCTTCAATCCCATAGTTCTTTTGGTTTACCGCTCTGGAACCTCTCCAATGGAATGCAACAAATCCGCGACAGTTTTTCCAGGTAGCGCTAAGAATCATGACAGCCATGTGACGTGCAGATACGTCTCAAGCTGCTAGAAGCCTGGCCCTTCAGCTTTCTTCTTCACGATGTCAGCTGGATGGATCGGACCGGTAAATGCACAATGATTACAAACTAGATCCAAAAATTGATCTTACTCGTGCAGAGGACTCTGTGGTTATCAAGATATCAATTCCCGTGTTTGTGCAACCCAAACCTTGTTTTATGCATAATCACTTGCATATAGTGGCGTTGGGCACGGTATGGAGGAGTTGACAGTCTGCCGCTTTCGATCTCGCGAACCATCGAGGTCTGACGATAATGGTGCTCCTTTTCAAAAAAAAAAAAGCTTCAACGCGAAAATGAGCGTTTTTCAGAGTTTGACAGCCATTGAGACCAAAGAAAAAGGTCGATATTCGTATTACACAGTAACTTACAATCCAGGTACTGTACTTAGCTTGATCGAAATGCCTCATATCCGAAACGATTCGTGCAGGTCACACATACCCTCATGATATCCAAATTAGGATCACTTCCCTTTTCCGTTTGTGCCGCCAGCATCCCCCTCGAAACCCTTCGCAGTGTAGCTTCCAATAAGATCCAAAAAAGCCTCATGTTCCCTCCTCAACCTCTCCGCCTCCTTCATCCACAGATCCCTCATCTTCACAATAGCCGTCTCGTCAACCACACTCCCATACTTGGCCAACCACTCCCGCCTATTCCCAACATCCAAAGTCTCCAAACTCATGGAAATAGCCTCTTCCTCCTCTACCAACTCTTTCAAGCTCCTCTCCTTCGGAATCGACCTATCATACTCGCTGATTTGATACTGACACTCCATTTCCCGCTGGTAAATCATGCTCATATTCCTTTTCTCTTCCTCAGTCATCAAGCCAAACGCCACCAGCACTGTTGCCGCCGTCCATTTCCACGGTATATGCGATGCAGGGAGCAGTATTTGCATTGAGCTTATTACCCGCTCTGGCTGCTGTCGTACTATACCTTCTAATGGGCTGAGTATGCTCCCGCTAGCGAAGCCGTACTGGTGACTTTCTGTACCTAGACGCACACCATCTAAGATGCGAATGTTGAGGAGCAGGGAGGTGTCTTCGAGCTCTTCGAGTTTGACCAGTTCGCACATGTCCGGGTTGAGGTGTACCAAGACTGTGAGGGTGGACGACTCTTCGGGTCCTTCTGGTTTAAGGCCGACAGGGGCCGGTAATTCTTCCGCTCCCCCGTTTCCTTCAATTTTTGAGGGCTTCATCGTTGTCACCTCCCTAATGGTAATCTCCCCGGTTGTTGATTCGAAGTCAATATCTATATTATTTTGGGGGGGATATAGATGTATATAATCATCTTTGCAATCCTTGGCACCCTGTAATTGGATGACCAGCTCAACTTTTGCTCGAACTTTGTGGTCATGTAGGAGACTGAAATCATCTTGGTTGTCCAACCAGTGAGCGGGTCTTTCAGTTGGCTTTTGGTCCTTGGGTGCTGATGACTCGTGGCCAAAGGCCGTCGTCGTTGGATTATACATGTTTTTAGAAGTGCTTTAGCACCGGTCAGCAAACCAGTCGGTCTACAACCATGCCCAATTGCTTGGGCTTTTGTGGGATATGCTCGTTGGTATTACTTACAGGGGCGACATATGGCCTTTTGAGTACCTAGGAGGTAGCTATGCTCACAGGTTGAGCGCGTTGTACGCTTGCCAGGGGGCGCTGACAGAGCCAAATTATCCAGATAGGGGGAGTAGCCAGAGTTCCTTATTGAACCAGTCGAACTACCTAGGTAGATAAAGCCAAAGAAGAAATTTTGTGAAAGGAGTCAGTGAGCCCTTTTTCAAAAGGAGATGATCTGGTCATAATCATGTTGTGTTGTCTGGGAGATACATTTGAAGTGCCAACCAGTATTCACTTTTCATAGAAGAGAGAACAGGATCATAGAAGCAGCATTCATAGAAATAAGATGTTCTTTGAAAATTATTCTTATTAGAAAAGGTACACAATGTCTATATAGACTTTCATAGTTCATTTCTTTCATAATTGTTGCATGTTCTTAAGGTTCAATCTATATCTCTGTTTCTGTGAATGAAAAATTATCACTTGCATTCATCAAGGCCTATATCAATCTGATCATTTAAAGATTAAATCTGCCATCATGTTCTCAGTCTAGATCTCTCTAGAAAGAGAAAAAAATGAACGACAAAGCAAAAAAACATAACAATGAAGCAAGCAATCAGGATGAAGAAGTATTCCTGACATATAAGCTGCGAACATATCAGCCTCGCTACTCAGCAATATCCAACATACTAAGTAGCAAACCAATCCTCCGCGTAAGCATAAAAGACGCGGCTAGGTCAACGTGATATGGTTCTACGAGGCCATAGGCATATCATGATAGGTATTGCCCAGAGCGACCCCCATATCACAACTGCCAAAGGTATGTCGACTATATTACACCCGCCGCCTATTAAATTTGCTTGCTGCGGCCTATAAGGAAACCGCAGAGCCAGAATGGGGTATCATGTCCTGTGATAAGGGAGATATCAGCTCCAACGGTGAGGGCCGCACGACCCAGGTTTTGTAAATTTATGATGGATTTCTTTCTTCAGGACAGCAAGAAACTGCTTTCACAGGACTCGCGGAAAAGAACTCAACAGGATACTTCAGTGGCGTAGTGAAAGCAACCCTGAAACCGAGGTTGACACCTTCGAATCCTCTCGCTAGGCCAGACCATAGCACCCCAGACTGGGGTTACTTTGCGCGGGGCTGTGGGATGTCTAAATAGGACCCTGAAGCCTTTCCAAGGATTGAAAAGAGGGGATGGTTACTTTCTCGCTGGGATTCCATAAAGGATTGCTGAAGTCTTGCGAGGGCTTCAGAATTAGCTCATGACTTAGTTGCAGCATGTTCGATCTTCGCAATGCACAACATAGCTATGAATGAATTCCGTGCCTCGGGATAAGGATGAGAGAGCATGAGGAAACTTGGTTTTCCGTCTTCATCAAGAGATAGAAGAGAGGCGGGAAAACTCCAACAAAGAATATCAATCCCCGAAAATGCTGCTTCTAAAAATCTTGCCCACTTTTTGAGCAGACATCCCATCAACAGCTTCCTTGGGCATTCAGAAAAGAACCTGAATTGAAACGAAAGTGGCCAGAACAAATACAGGATTTCCAGGGGTTTTAGCCATGTGGTTTGGAGCGGAAGGATCGTGATGTGCACCTCGCTCTCTACCTATCCCAAAATTGAAAAGTCTCCGCAGGCTTCCCCAGGCGCGCCATGAGGAATGGAAAAGAAAATGCCCCGTCTTAAGCACCAACATGTGTCGCTGGCGGCTTCTCCGCTTCGACAGGCCAAAGATCCTTGCAGCGCATCATCTGAGCTCAAGGCCCCCTTGTCAACATTCGTCAAACTATTCGTTGATCGAAACACTCTCCCAACCTTTTGTTTTCATTATTCTTTCCACAAACACCCGCCAATTGAATGTTTCAACCTGGTATGGTTTGTGATTGTTTTCGACGTGAAGACACGGCCCGATTATAGGCGCCGGGGGAACTGGCCGTCACAGCTCCCAGGGCAGGTACGCTATCTCACTGGCCAATGCCTGCTTAGCCATACACCGGAGAAGGTCCCGCTCTCTGGCGGTTTATGGCTGATTTGAAACTACGACACTGCTGGTCCCTAAGAAGTGGAAAACGCCTATCCTGCCCCTTTTTCTTCAACAAACCCCGCCGCTCTGTGTCTAGTGCCTCGGACAACACATATCATGCAGACAGGTTCTCCTGTTCTTGTCTACTATTTGGTCTACTTCAACCGGCCCGAGCGTTCAGCTAGACGGGGGCCACCAGAATGGGGAGGGGGATTTGTCCGAAGAACTAGACATTTCGGCTATAGTCTGCTCAAGTCAATTCTGAAGCGGACGAAGCCGGTGCGAACGGCGCATATTTCGAAAAAAAAAAAAGAAAAAAAAAAAAAAAAAATTGGGATTAAAGGGGCTAGATAGAGGCAGGTATATAATACTTGAAAATGTCCCGCAATACCCCTTATATTGAAGCCGCTGTTTTCCTCAGGGTAGCTAGTATCCAATTTATCCCTTCGCATAAAGCCAAACTGTTCCTTTTCATAAGGAAATCATTAGCCGCCACCCAATAATACGCCCTATTTCCAATCCTGAGTTACTGAGACCCCATATTCTTTCCTCCAATTCCCATTCTTGTCGCACGTATATACGGTTGCTCCTCGTTGCCATTTAGTTTCTTTTCCCATTGCAATGAAGCCCTATTCATTTCTGCTCTTTGCTAGCCTGAGTGTTACGGGAATTGCCGTACCGACTGCAATTTCACCAAGCCTTGAAAGGAAAAATAACGATGAGCAGCGAGGTGAGACTGCGGCATTAAATTGGGGGATCGTCGAGAATGGAGTCAAGGAAAACTGCGGCTGCCAGCCGTTGACCTTGATATTTGCCCGTGGGACAACCGAACCAGGAAACATGGGATTGTTAGCCGGTCCCCCTCTGGCCAAAGCGCTACGAAGACTTTCGAGAGGCAAGGTCACCGTCCAGGGAGTAGATTACCCTGCATCTATCGTGGTAAGTCTCGCTTCGCACAATCACCTCGTAGAGGATCATGCTAACAACGGGATGCAGGGTAATATCAACTTTGGAGAAGATGGAGGGCCAGCTATGGTCGACCTCATAAACTTGTCAAAATCACAATGCCCTGACAGTAAGGTGGTTCTCGCTGGGTATTCACAAGGGGCCTCAGTCATCCACAACGCCGACGGTGACCTTGCAAAGGGTCAAGTGGCAAGGGCAGTACTTTATGGGGATCCCCTCAGCGACATTCCCCTGCGAACCATCGCCGAAGAAAATGTGATGTCAGTTTGTGCAGAAGGCGATCCTGTCTGCCGAGGTGGTATCAATTTTCCCGCCCATCTGACTTACGCACAGCATGCAGACGAAACTGCTACTTTTCTCATGGGAGCATTGGGATAAACTAGTAAAATGCAGCGGAAGAAATGAGAAAATGAAATGTGACGATGGATATCTCTAGGAGCAGGGTAACAGAAATGGGACACCAATCAACCACTCCCAAATTATCCGAATTATAATGCAACTTGGAATGTTGAACATATATCGTACCAGAATCATGTCGCAAACTTCCTTATATGCTGTATTCGGTGTGATGTCTGCATATAGTTTTCTCTCGTTCATATTGCTATTTCCCTTCTCATTCCATAGGGATATTGTACGGACAGCGGTACACTTGTCAGAACAGGCTCGAGCACCAATTCCGGCGACTTGCGAAGCCAAATCCTTGGTGTCCAGCCGCAAGAGCAGCGCAATAGGGATATATCACATGGAAAAGGGATTGTGGATATTGTAAATTTCCAAATAGGCATCCCGACTTCAAAGTCGTCGGTATGTCACCAATAGGATGAAAGGGAATGGCCTGCAGCGGCTGAGGTCTGAAAAGCCAACGACTCGAACCTTGTGCAAAGTAAGATCAGTGAAAGTACTTAGGTATATTACCATCGTAACTCGTTGTATACCATCGTATGCTGTAGGTGGTATGCAAAAAACACTGGATGTTGTTATGCTTCGAGTTGGACAGGTACCTGTCGTACCCAAAAAGTTCTAGAGCCTCGTTTTGCTTACCTAATCAGGCTAACTGGAAGGTTATCGATCCATTTCTTCGCAACCGACAACCAGATAGGTAACGGGCTATACCAGACCGAGTCTCACCAAGCAATTTCGTCGAATTATACCGCATCACTGTATCAACCGCAAGGATGTCGACGGCAATGGACGTTGATCCTCCCGCCTTGGATAGGCCGGATGATGACGTTGCCCCATCCTCACATACAACCAGCGAAGCGCGCACTCAAGCCGGAGCTGTCGCTGTCCGGAGTATCGAAGGTTGGATTGTTCTTGCGACGAATATACACGAGGAAGCCTCTGAAGAGGACGTTACCGACTTATTTGCGGAGTATGGCGAGATTAAGAATTTCAACTTGAACTTGGATCGGAGGACGGGTTACGTCAAGGCAAGCACACCTAGGAACCCCTCCATCCCTCCCCTTTCCCAATCGCCTTGATGGGAAAACCTCGAATTTCGGTCTCGAATTATGGAGATGCCCTCTCTGTCTTATCATTTGGGGATTTTGCTTACATGGTTTACAGGGATATGCTTTAATCGAATACACTACCCTCCCCGAGGCGAAGGCCGCCATCGAAGCCCTCAACGGCGCCAAACTACTCGATCAAACCATCCAGGTCGATTTTGCATTCGTCAGGCCGCCCCCATCTAACAAGGGCAAAGCAGGAAATATTGGAAACCGTGCTCGAGGAGGCCGCGGTCGGAGTCGTAGTCGGGATCGAAGTCGGAGCCCTGAAGGCAAAGCTGAACGAGGATGATCTGGGTCGAAAGTTGAAATGGTGCATTCTCAGCAAGCTTCTCTTTTATTTTTATCATTCTGTTTTATGTCGGATAAAATGATGACACTCATACTCACGCCTACCTTGGAAAAACGGGATGGGGGAATAAATGGGTGCATGGAAATAGTTTGTCCGTGGCGATATGCTGCTACTGGACAGTACATCTTTCCATCTAAATCGCCGACTCTGTCTCCCTGACGACATCTATACCTGGTTTGTGCGTGCCACACGCTGAGTGGGAAGATGCCAGGGAGCGGACATGTCGGCACTTGATAATCTGAAGGGATAGGTAAGCCTCGCATTCTTTATATCCATCCTAGTTTAAGTGCTAACGAAGTTTATAGATACCCTTCTTTAATCAAAAATTGAATAAGAATGACATTTATTTCCAGCTACAGTCTTTGCTAGCCCTCTCCATTCTGGCGCTATATCGCTGCGATGTCTCTACAGCCATAAAGATACCCTTGGGCCCTGTTCTCCGTAGCTAAGGAATGAATGCTAAGACATCAGATCATTCCAGAAACGAGAGCGACACACTTCACTGCTACAGCAGCTCATATGCCAGCACGCTGATTTTTATTTGACAATGGACGGAGAGCCTACATGATGCTGTCAACAGATGTGAAATGTTCTAAACCGACGATCAGTAGGTTCAGCAGCAGCCAACCAGTCCTGCAGCGAGAAAAGGCAGATTATAAGCAAGCTAAAAGTCACAATGTACGTTCATTCAGCCAGTTGAACTTGGGCTGTCGTTTATATGCAGGGGAATGACTCTCGGTCAGGCGAACTGGAATCACGGCGATATTTGAGACGTCCCGAATTACCAGTTAGACGTCCCTAGGTAGTTACACGGCTGCAGGGACTTAGGGCATGATGTTAGAAGGCTTCTTCATGAAATTCAGATGATCGAGATATTGTATCGCGTCAGGCGCGTTTCGTTAACCCTCTGGGTAGCATTTCTGTTTAATATTTGCGCGCGGTCATAGAAGCGCACTGTAATTAATATGATTTCGAACTGTAGCCAAGCGATCTGGTGACTGGATTGTATCAGGAATGCGCAGGTCGAATCAGCCGATTAGGCGCGAGAGTCGACGGTTGTGACGTCCTCAGGCTGAATAACCCCCGCATCGCATAACTAGGCTAGGCCTTGGCCCATGTGGCGCGCCGAGCATCAGCTTCGTCATGAGCAGTACTCGTCTGTTTATCCATCATTCTCTCTCATCACTCCTTCTCCTCTTCCATGACCTTTGGGATTCCAATGGCACGGCTGATCGTTACATTTGTTTTCGATTAGCTAGTGCATCATCCCTATTTATTTCTTTTCCCTTGCCGACAAGCTATCTGCTCGTTGGAGGTAGCCCCGCGGGATACCTCTGATCCGGACATCGATTACTCGAGCATTGTTAGAATCTGTCTATCACGAAGAAAGCTACAGGTTTAGTTTCTACAACGGCGGCATGGGTTTTAGATTTTTATACCTTGGGAACGGACTATCCTCCTCTGTCTTTATCGCTATAGTTGGCTTCTTCCTATGCCTTTCCTTTTACGCCAATGCGCAGGCGCAACCATTAGAATACACCCTACATCAAGACGATGACCATTCCAGCAGCGATGGCCAGCAAATACCACTTAATCACCCTCCAGAGGCGATTCCGCTGAGTGGCTCAGACCCTTCAAATCCTCAGAAACCGATTCAGGACGGCAGAGCTCCCACAGACACGCTGAAAAAGCTACTAGACGCCCTGGGTGTGATGCAATCCGCATATTTCGAAACTTGGCAAGGAACTTGGCCGACAAGCATAGACTGGACTGCGGCAGTTCTGGCGACTCACATTTCCGCCACTCTCTCCTCGCTGAGCATGAATCTCGACGCCGTCCTCGGTGACGGTCAATCGGCAACCGCAGGCGGCTGTACCACTTTGAGATCAGAGCCTTTCGATGCCCTTGCCTACGAAAACCTTATAAATTATTATTTCCTACAATTGTCGACGTTTTACTTCGGGGAAAATGCTTTTAGCATAAGAATGCAGGCATACGATGATATGTTATGGGTTATCCTAGAGTGGCTGGAGAATATCAAGTTCCAGAACCTGCATTCGAGTCTGCATTACTCTTCATACTCCAAGGTGAACGATAGCCTACGTCCGTCCTGGCATGGAACCCAATTCAGTAAGCCTGCTGCTCATAGAGCTCGGCTATTTTACGACCTGGCCTCGCAGGGCTGGGATACTTCCCTATGCAGCGGTGGTATGGTCTGGAGTCCTTATCTAGAACCGTATAAGAACGCGATTACCAATGAGCTCTTCATTTCTGCGAGTATTGCTATGTATCTATATTTTCCGGGGGATGACATAGATTCACCCTTGCTTTCAGAGGACGACGTGATTTCCGAACCACATAATCCTGCACACCTAAACTCCGCGATTACTGCCTATGAGTGGCTAAAAAACTCGAATATGACAGTTGATAATGGGCTATATGGGGACGGTTTCCATATCCGCGGTTGGAAGGGCCCTACCAACCCCGGTACCAAGAAGTGCGACGTTTTGGATAGGATGGTATACACTTACAACCAGGGTGTTGTGCTCAGCGGTCTCAGGGGTCTTTGGCTTGCTACTGGAACAAGGGATTACCTGGAAGATGGTCACCAACTGGTAGAGAATGTGATCAAGGCCACTGGATGGCCTAACACATCGAGCCAAAAATGGCAAGGATTGGGGCGGGGTGGAGTTCTTGAAGAAGCCTGCGATAGCTCGGGGAGCTGCTCTCAAAATGGCCATACTTTCAAGGGCATTTTCTTCCACCACTTCGCCGAGTTTTGCCGCCCCCTTTCATCTCAAGAAGAACAATACCTCTCTTCGACGACTTCTAGTGGAGAGAAAGTTCACCGAACCAAAGCCCGACGATCTGACTATAACTGGCATCAGGATAGATGTTCCACATATCATTCTTGGGTGTCGCACAACGCCAACGCCTCATATGCAACCAAAGACGATGACGGAAAGTTTGGTATGTGGTGGGGAAGACCGTATCCGTACAACGATCCCAGTCCCATCCAGAAATCCCCTTTACCAAAAGGTGCAATCGATTACAGAAACAAAGACCCATTCGCAGATCACCATGACGATGAGTCCTATCAGCATTTACCGAATGGCACATTGGACAAAATTGACTTTCCCGGGCATCGAAGGTCACGCCTGAGACGTAAAGATAATAAAGAAACGCGCCCCGCAAATTCCGACAAGGCGGATGCGGCAATCTCACAGGATGTGAACGATCGTGGTCGGGGGCGCACTGTTGAAACTCAATCTGGTGCTGTGGCTGTTCTACGGGCATTGTTCCAATGGGAAACTACCCGCTCATCGGCAGACAGCGGTAAATATTTCCTCTGACTGGCACGAAGCGCGATGACGACGGTGTTATTACAGAGTACATTCATACCTCGATTTCCTTTGTAGGGGGTCCTCTTCTACTATTATTATTGTGCTTTTTTCGTTTTTCAATGGAGCAGGATATCGTTGACGGACTGGAACGTTTTCTTCTCTTTCCTTTGTTATATTCGTTGCTTAGCTTATTTCATAAATGGGACGGAGGATACTGGCGCTGTGCATACGGCGTACCTGGATATGACACGGATAACACGTTATTGATACACAAGAGGTTTTGTTACTTCATTTTCAAATCCAACTTAGGCCATTATTCCGGAGATATTTGCTTGTATACACGTATTATAGCTTCCATTGTTGGTCACACTCTTCTCTTTGTCAAACATATCCCATTTGTCAAAAATCGTCAAACGGCCTTGGGACAATGAAATGGACAGAAGCGCTTATCGTTTCGTGAATCGGGTCAAGCGAAAAGAACGGCAAGGTTTGTATGTGCATGTACAGAGTACACGAGTCTTGCTTCAAAGCTTATGCTTTGCAGTGAGTCTTTCAGTGCTAGGTATCCAAACGCTTCCCTGCTGGCTGTCTAAAAGCAACATGTTCCACCCTATGGGGAAGCGAAGGCATGTATATCCTTCGCCATAATCTCCGCGTCCTCCATACTTAGTCTAAGCAGGGTCTTTGACCTATCTCAGCCTCACGTACGATTAAACCCGGTTTTCATTCCCTTCCTTCATTTTCCCAGCTGGTCATACCAAGTTCCTCCAAGTTCCAACTACCAAGAATCTTATGCATACATGCATGAAGGCATGCATCATGCATAACACTACGTATACAAGCTGCTGCCTATACGTAATGTAGAAGTGCCCATGTATGTTCGCCAGCGACTGCCAACTGGAGATATTCCTGAAAGGAAGTCATGCTCACAAGGCTACTATACTGTTCCTTATCCCGCCCACGCTAAGGTATGCGTGAGATGATGACATTGGCCGGCCGTCGGGCCGCAAGCAAGAATCCCGGGAACCGGGTTCAGAAAAGCCAGAATTCCATAGTGCGGAAGCCCCCGTAAAGCCTCCAGAACCAGAGAAAACTTCAGCATCACACACAAGATTGGGCTCTGTATATCAACCCGGTGAAGGCGGGCTGAAGATATATATTCTATTCCTTACCCAGTGTGATGGATCTCAGGTCGAAGATATCTAGCCGAATCTGACACTCGTCGCTTAGCAAGGGACAGCTAGCTCCATGTCCAAACAAGTATTTGCAAAAGTATTTGTCATCTAGCATTAATGCAACGAGTGATGACAACAGTTAGTTTTCTGATCTTCAATGTAAACAAAGGTTGCACCGAAGTGTCTCGTCGCACCATCTCACACCCGAAGTAAAAAAAAAAAAAAAAAAAAAAAAAAAAAAAAAGCCGAAATACTAAGTAACTGAATGACCAAAAAAAAGCTTCAGACATTTAGCAAAACTTTTTGAAGAAGTTGTTCTGTAAACAGGGATAACATTGGAACGCTTTTGCATGCACTGTGATGTCAGCCCAATAGGTAAACTTACATT
>PDNB01000315.1:0-21358 GCA_002573585.1 Helicocarpus griseus UAMH5409
GTTCCTAATATAGAGCATCTGCGGGATAGGGGGTTGTTGCCCGTTGCAAAGTCCCTATGCGTTTGTATATAGGCTTCTTCCCCCAGCCTTCTCTCTTTTTTCTTCTTTCTTTTCTTCCTCAGCTCTAGATTCTTGTACATTAGGCCTTAATAGGATTCCTTATTCTAGCTCGATGCCTTACCGTCACACCGAGCGCCAATAGAAACACGTCCTCAAACAGCCTCACCTTTTCAGTATCTGCCCCCCTTTCTGCCCCTCTTTCTGCCCCTCTCTCTTCCATCGGTGTGATTTACTCCGTTGTTATTTTTAAGAGCTTTTTTTTTTTTTTTTTTTTACTTTCTACTACAGTAATTCATATTCCATTCTGAAATCCCTTGTGCAACGAGTTTCATTGCAAATCACATCACCAGCTGGTATTGTGGAAACTCGCGGAGGCAATAATAGCTGAGTGAAAGGTATTGTCACTCCTGGCTTCTGAAAAGTTTTCTCAATCCAGTCTATATAACTAAATAGCACAAAACTAGGCCGTCTGCGTCCCATATTGCATTTGACAACAAGAAAATAGCGTCACGATGTCCACTCCTGCACTCGAAGAGTATCAGATTGGCTGGATCTGTACCTTACCAATCGAGGCAGCCGCTGCCCGAGAAATGCTTGATGAGGAATTTGCGCCACTTAAGGAGCAGGATAATGCAGACACAAACATATACACGTTGGGTCGGATTGGCAAGCACTATATTGTGATCGCATGTCTCGGGGAGCGTCTCGGGGTGCAAAATGAGTCGACTTCAGCTACAACAGTAGCCAACAACATGATGCGTACCTTTTCAAAATCACTACGGGTTGGCTTGATGGTTGGCATTGGAGGAGGGATTCCATCCACTACAAATGACATACGGCTTGGTGATATTGTGATCAGTTATCCTACTGACACCTGCGGGGGTGTGCTCCAACATGACATGGGGAAAATTGGTGAAGATGGAAAACTCAAGCGCACTGGGACCTTAAACAGTCCACCCAGATTATTACTGGCTGCGGTTAACCAGATGAGAGCAGCTGCATTGCGGAAAGACCCACTGTATCCCTCTTATATTCAACAAGCAGTCCTAAGAAACGCACGGACGCGGCGAAATTTCGGTCGACCAGGCCCACAGGAAGATCGACTCTTTCAGATCCAATTTGAACATCCTCCTAGTGCAGCAGCTAACTGTGACAGTTGCTTGACAGACTGGGAGGTGAGAAGGGGTGAACGCGAGGAGGAGGAACCACAAACCCATTATGGTATTATCGCCTCCGGAAACACCGTCATAAAGCACGGGGAAACAAGGGAGCGGCTTCGGAAGGATACTGGTGCTCTATGCTTTGAGATGGAAGCTGCAGGCTTGATGCAGGACTTTCCTTGCATCATTATCCGTGGTATCTGCGATTACGCAGACTCACACAAGAACAACCAGTGGCAGGATTATGCTGCATTGGGGGCAGCATCCTACACCAAGGAATTGCTTGGATATGTGCCGCATGGTCAGGTGTCACAGGAGAAATTGATTGCTGATGGAATGTGTGGCGATGAATCTGCAACAGATGACACCGGGCCCATAAGTTTTGGTGTAAATGTTGCCGACACTATGGAAGTGGACCCCAGCCGGTATTGTAAGAACAACTATGATGAGAGTAGTGTCAGAAGCCTGCCACAAATTTCTGTTTTTGATAGAGACAACAGGAGTAGGAACACTTACCCATCGTCTATGGCCATTTCACAAGCCAGGAGCAAGCCGGAGGCTCTACCTAGTGTCCGGCAACCATCAGGACTGGACGTTAATCTACATTCAGGACGAGGAACCAGCGATGCAGAGGTCACCTTGAATGACGATTTCAATCACGGGGCTGAAGCTGCAGCGCACACCATTAAGGATGACTGTGATGGAGAAACCGTATTCTCTATCAATTCCAGTCCGGATGATCAAAAAAGTCCCTACATCCAGACTTTCACCAATCAACTCATGCAGGATATCTGGAATATTTCGGGTTATTCGAATATCATCGATATACCATCATCATACTTCGCCTCTGTTTTGAGGGTATTTGCGTGGAAGCTGCACGGAGAGTCTTCAACTCCATTTCAATGGGAAGCATCTGTGATTCTTCGTCAGAAGAGCGAGTAGGTATTATTATGCAGATTTATTCAAAAGTTTGACACACTAATAACATCATGTATAGGGAAATCATCGAGCTACTAGCCTCTCCTAACCTTGAGGCAGACCATGGACGGAAAGCTTACGAAGAATCAATTAGCGAAGAAGGGGAGAATGATGAACTGTCAAAGCGCCAGTCATTTGAAAAGCCCTCAGATATAGTATCAAAGTGGTTAAGTGGCCTTGAGGCTTCTGAAGATATTCAGGACGCCCCTGAGGATATTGGCGGAGATTCGCGAGTCCCATTTCAATTGCCAGACTATGAGAAGTTTATCAAGCAATCAGACGCCTACCAGTGGCTTTTATTTAAGATACATCAGCATGGTCGACTAACCTTCGGGGATCCTGATTTGATGTGCGGCATAGGGGTAAGGGTTCAAAACCAACTAAGGGCACAAGAACCGCTACGCAGGATAAGCCGGCGAAGACCATCGTTGGTGAGAATGACTTTTAACCTTGACTGGAACCCCGTACAGTTTATCCAAGACCGAAGTTTAGCCTCACATGCCCTGGATAAAGTCCTTTGCTTGACAGGCTCATGGGACGAAGCTCAGGCAGCGACTGTGGCAGAGTATATGGGTCAAACTTGGCCGGTAACGGGGAAGCACATTATTACCTTGTTACAGGAACTTATCTCTCTCCCGGTTGGTCGGGAATGTTTCTGTAGGTTCTGATCTAATCAGTTCACAAACGCAATACTTACAGTCTCTCAAGACCAGGTACGACAACCAAATGTTATACAATTCAGAGCTTGTATTCGAGCTCCATCCTCTTGCTCTATCTCCGTCACCGGTGGTCCATACTTTGTATCCGAGGTAGCCGAACAAATCGGATGGTTGGCTTCCGCCCTGCGAGCATCCCCAGTTAGCCAAGGCATGGTAGCCTGCTACCCGCACGTTGAGAATTTCCATGTGAGGACCAAGGATGAAGGGACTCCAACAGCAATGGTAATAGGCTCCTGTCGTATAGCATTTGATTTCCAAGAGGATCTCGGAATCCGCAATTCTGTTCGTGGGTTCTGCTGGGGCCCTCTCTTTGCCAACTCTATCTTGGTCATGGGCTACCCAATCCCTCAAAGGTCTGAACCAAAAACTGGCCTTGAGATGTCTCTAGGGACTATGGCCTGCCTCATCCGGTCCCAGCAGGTGGTACAGTGGGGTGAAAAGATAATTATGAAAGGATTCAGCTCGCTGCTGGTTGCGACCCTGGTTACAACTAATGTTGTTGTGTGGCATCTGTTTGTCAACAGAAATCCTAGCGAACGCATTTCATATATCGACCCTCGACTCGACAGAGTGGATATCAGGACTCCTGAGAGGCTCTCTCTTCGAATTGTTGAGCAGAGCCGACACATCATTGGATGGTGTACTAAAGCAACTGACTTCTGTGGTAAGCCTATGTATTCTTTGAAACTCTATGAGACTCAGTATTAACAGTCATTGTAGGGCATGCAATGGCCAATCAAAACATTTCAGCATCTGGACTACAAAAGCCACCTCCATCTATTGTCATCGATCGTCTGTATATTGAGGCCGGGTCAGATGCAGTTGGCGGCCTTCAAATGGGCATAAACAAGAAGGATCAGCCGTTTTGGCTCGAGCGGGAGAGCGATTATCCCAGCCTGCTCAAATGGGTTGGCCTGCAGCCAATTGTTTTCTATGACGTATCAGATCGTCGAGCTTGGCTAGTCGATGGTGTATCCGCATTGCTACACCTGGTGCGCGTGTCTCTAAATTTAGACGAAAATGATCCAGAGTCCCCTTATGATTGGGTCTTCGATGCCAGTCAGCTTAAGGACACTTGGGATGGATGTACAGCACGTCTTACAGCGTTGAAGACACTGAAGAGTTGGGATAACCTTAAACTAAATGTCTATGTCAAGGAAAACATCGAGCTTGATGGGGAGCATGTGATAAAATACTCGACCATCGAGGAGCGAGTGAAGAAGATACTACACTCGATTGAGATCCTTGTTGATAGGCAGGTGAAAATAGCTTCAGAAGATGGTATTAAGATCCCCCAGTCTCTGAATCGTCGTAAAGCTATTGTTGGATTCGATATCCTAGATGTCATTACGCCGCTCGGCCCCATCCACACTCGTATCAAGCATCTACATTCATGGGGCCATGGATGGAGTGATTTGATACCTTCTATTGGGGTTACCACAATTTTCGGCAATGGCTTCGGTGACCTTATCCGCCCTGACAGCCCAGACACGGTCTGCAATCATTGGAAGTCTGTCCCCACGGGCATGGACTATATGACTACTTCTGTGTCCACCCTCAAGATGTTGTACCAGAAACGGCTGAAGCGGATCGAACCAGGATTGGACATCGGTGAGATGACAAGCAAGATCACATGGACCTCTCCATGTCAACCGTTCAAGCCCTGTGAGTGCCTGAGAAGCAAGGTAGCAGATGGGGAATGTCACTTGGATCCGGTACAGTTGCTTGTGTCGAAGAAACCATGGATGAACATTATACCGAGTGGCTCAGATCCGGTTAATCTGGCGAAGCTCGAGGAGAAAGGGGCGGTGATATTTGGCCATTTGTCCTTTTTAGGTCGGAGAAAAGATGGCAAATTGGTTGAGCGTAGTGCGCAAGACAAAAAGACAGCAAGTGCCGGAGAAAGTAGTGGCAGACAAGAGATGCTTAGCTCTTCTGCAGTCAGTTCGGTTGAAGCCCAGTCAACAGCAGATACCACGTCGCCGAGCTCGGAGCCGTCAGCTCCTGAAGAGATACAGGAAGGTAGCAACTCAAAAGAGGAATTGGAAAAAAAGAACCCGTTGAATACCTTCAAGGAATGGTGGAAGAGGCGGTGATGAGGATTGCTTTGAAAGCAACAGCATATGCGTCAATTTCCAAATTCGGACATGAATTACCTTCGTTCTCTGCAATTCTACACAAAGCCCCTTTTCCAAGTCCCATCTGTAGGCTTATGTTATAGGCCATTATTATCTAGACTCAAACTTCCCTTTCTGGCTAATATCCCTTTCGATTGAATGCCTGTTTTTCGTTTGCTTCCTCTTTTCGTCTGTTCCTGGTTGGGTTCCTTGAATCCTATACATCCAGTTTATCTTCCTCTTAAGACCTTTAACAAATAACAAAAAGTAGACAGTTCTTATCAAACATATCCCCATGAGTTTCTGGGAAGTAGACAGTGATCAACTTCGGCATTGCTAAACTGGTGATTTTCGCAGCCTGAGCCAGATCCGTCAGGCATCGCTGTTTAGCCTGTTCGCAAAATTTTCGAGAAACAATGTATTGGCAATTACCTGCGCGAAAATTTGGTCGTATGATACCAACCCGAGCAATATTATTCCTGTCTAACCATACTTATACTAGTATATCATGGCAGAGTTATTTGAAACTCAAGCTAAGAGAGTTCAGGCGTCTAAGCTGATTTTGCAAGCTACTAACTGTACATGGGTTTAGGCCCAATAATTTTGTCTCTGTTAAGACGATGGAGGAAACTATATTATTGATTGTTCGGAGGTGGAAGAACTACTTCTGTCTTTATTATGATCTGCGCTCGTTTTGATGTACCATTTCTTCTACCTCCCAACTACAGTCATTTTTTAACTCTCCTTTGTAAGTAAGGCAATATGTTAGTTAGTCGCTCATTAGGTCATTAAGCAAATCGATTTCATTCCTTTACCTGGTAGCATGTTCTGGGTCGTCTTGAAAGGCTGACGAACCCTTTGAGAACCGGACCAATGAGCGACGGAGACCTACAGAACCTACACGAGGTCATTGCCTGCGAGAGCTGCGAAAGCCCAAGTAACAAGACTAGGCAACCAAAAGTCCTGTTTGGAATAGGCCAGCTGCGAGAGCTGCGGAAGCCTTAGTATAGATCACTAGGCACAGGATAAAAGTCCTGAGTTAGTGAGAAGTCAGGCACGGAACCAGATTTCAAGATGGGAAAGGATACAATCCCTGTGCTGGCGGAGCACAATTGGGTAGATTGGTCAGAGCCACTACAGATTAAGTTGCAGATGAAAGAGGCCTGGAGTGCGATTAATGATGTGATCAAAATCCGGCGGGTGTTAAGACCAGCATAAGAGAGAATGAATCAATAAGGAGCTAAAGCCCCTACGTACTATCTCAGGCGTTGCCTTCGATGACATGCTTTGCCTGCAGCAAGGAGAGTATATAAAAGGTAGGACTTCCTCTTCTTATTCTTTCTTTCTCTTTCTTTTTCTTTTCCAATGTTTCCTCTCTGTACCTAAGAGACAATATAACTAGTTTTTGGCTAGAGATTCTTGAAGCTTCCAAGTTTAGTCTACATAATGTTGCATCGTTGGTACTGTATAAAAAGTGGGCCATAAGTTGTGACATGACTCACTTCACATCGGAGGAATAATAATGAGTAAATTATCCTGGCCAGTTCTCGACCTGAAACCCTTTTCTTTCTTGTGGCGCAGGCAATGTCATCCCTTCCCTGAATGAGAACAACATACAGCGATTGCAGCAAACTCAGGCTCCTCGCTTTCACGTATAGGCAGAATGGGTAAATTCCATGTCTAGAGAGGGTAGGCTGTTACAATGGACGACTACCAGAGGCTCGTCGTGGCTCAGTTCTTCGAGCCACTGCCAAACCTCTCCCAGAATTCATGTCACCAGTTCGTCTTGCACCATATTGCCCCGATCCTTTTTCCCAACTCTACCGGCAAGGTAGATATTCAACCCAGCCCTTTCCAGGGAAGCATGAGCTACACCGCTATATTACATACTCATTCCACGAGCGCGGATCATTGCATCGCCATCCAGTTCCGAAGCGACAAGCAAGACCTTTTTGGAGTCAACGAGGCTAGCCGCATCCATGGAACTATTGTACCCCTAGTAACATACCAGGGCATGTACGAAGGCCTGTTTGTGTATACATCGCCTTTTGCTGAAGGGACACCGTATATCAGTGTCTTGATGTCTTCTGAGGACTTTCAACTGCCTCTCCAGAAGAAGACGGCGACTGTCATGGACCTTGCAGACCTCGTTACTCGGGGATCCAGAGTGAATACTACTCCATTCGACACTACTATATCCGACCTCGCTTCTATTCTTGAGAATATCCGTCATACGGTTAATAACTACATTTTCCGACACGCAACCCTCAGAAACAGTATTTCCGCTTGCATCAGCAGGCTTCTACCAGGGCTACGTAACCTCGCTACCCTCCCCGTCACCCTTACCCATCAGGATCTCGCCCCGTTCAATTACCTTATCGACGACTCTACGGGCCGGGTTCAAGCTGTTCTAGACTGGGATGGTGCTATATACCTCCCAGTTGGGTCGAATTTCTATTTTATGGATAGTCTTTTCGGGTTCATGACCCCAAGTGGTTGGCAAGACACGGAGGACCGTCAGGAACTCGAGACAGCGTTTTACAACCGGGCTCTGGCTAGCCTTGCTGCGCAGGGATTTGGGGGAATAACAAAAGAGCAACTGGAGTCGCAGAAGGCGATCAGGATGTTGCTGTATGGTGTGGAGCGGCTTCTCAAGTTTAAAGACGAACGAGCCGAGCACTATCTAGATGGATATCTTCGGGGGTTGTCTTTCATGAACGGGTACATGTTCTCGTACTAGCTCAGTATCTGGACGGGACCTTGATGCGTGAGTTTCAGACTATGCATATTCGAAGGTTATTAAGAGCCATGTCTGCTTCCGAGGAAATAGAAAAATAACAAGGACTGCGCACAATATCAAGTTATTGGAGTTTCGGTTTGGTGGGCCATGTGCTCGATTTCTAGTCTGCAGATATAGCGAAACGAAGGGCATTCTGGCAAAAGATGGAACTTAACAAAGAAGTGATGGGAGGATATTCCCAAGGATTTGCAGAACTAAGACGTTTCTCCGGCAACATCCAACCCCGGCATAACCTTGACTACATGCTTGGTATAGGGCTTCGAGTCCTGAAACACTTTGTGATTGCCAAAGTTCATAGGGGCACAGACGTTATTCCCTTTGCATTCAACAACATAATGTTCATTGACATGGAAGCTCCATTCAGTGATGACAGGTTCGCTCGTCTCAATCTCTTGTTCAGAGATGAGGCGAAGAGGGACACTGATGGTGCCGCGTCCGCTAGGATGCGTGAACTCAATGAAGTCTTCTCTGTCTGCAGGGTTCGCGATAACTGAGATCCGTTCTCTAAACTGTGGACTTTGAGAAATTTGGTAAGGTCTGAAGCGAAAGCTGCATTGATCAGGGTTGCCTCGCCGCTGGCATCGTACTCAAATGCCTGGAACAGTCCGTTTTGGTTGAGGAACCACGAGTTCGCCGCGATCTTGTCCATGTCAATGCTCGAAAGAGCCTTTGGGATGCAGATATCAGTTTCGGGGGATTGAACCTCGTGGAACATCACAGTTCCGTCTTGGAGTGTGTCATGGCAATGGAGGAGTCCGGCTCCTAGCTTCTTATACATGTTGTGCCTGACAAATATGTCCGCGATCGACATCAATGTCGCCTTGTCCACCTCCTTCTCCTGTTCTTCGAAAGTCTGGATTGCATTGAAAGAGAGGGCATCCAAAAAGGCACACTCTACTGCAACCGCCATTATATTGGCAGGTCTCACTATTTCATCATTGGTGTTAGCGATTACTGCTTGCACGATGGCGGCGAATCTGGGTGTTTTTAGGTGGTATTGAGCAGAACATGAGATACCTTCTCGTGACGTGGAGATAAGAAGCCCACAACAAGCGGGAATGATCGGTGTGCTCTCGATGAAATCTGCGCTGGGCAACTAGTCTGGACCGGGAGAGAATGAAACAAAGCGAATTGGAAGGTATGTCTGCATTTATATGAGAAACAGCCGATTGATGCTTGTCATCAATCTCACTCGGGCTGGCTCGGGCCAAATATCGAGTAAGTGGGGAACCCTGTCATCCTGGGCGTGCTCAAGACAGAAGAGAACAGGAAGCAAGTCCAAAATTACCATGCCAATTGGCTGAGATTTGCTTCGATCCGCCAATAAAGCCCTCGTATTTCCGTGACTTTCTTCTGAATGTGATTATCCAGTCACGTAGTCAACTAAGCCAACTTGGGATAGGCCAAAGATTGATCCGCCTTTAAAATACCATTACCCTCCAGTCTTTGTTTATTCTTTTCTGAGTTGCCTCTTCTGCCTATCTCACCATGTCTGCCGTTGTGTTTCTGTCGCAGTTTGACACTAGTAAACAAAATGGAATCTGTCAGCTTGAAGCTCTGTCAGAAATGTATTCACCCATCTACGGACTATTCAATTGAGTTCCGAGGTTTATATACACGATTCAAGGTGATATTAGCGAATTTTGATGCTGGCATACGGGGATTGTTAGCCATGTGATGCCCCAATGAAGAGGATATTCAATCTGCAAGTTGTGTCCAGTCTGCCAAGAACAATGCACCCTTGACTCCATCAATGATGATGGCGACTCTGAAAAGGAATCTAGTCCTAATCTTTATGGGGCCGACAACATTTATATTTGAATCCAAGCAAGTGAAAACACGAAATAAGCAGACTGAAATGAGGTTTGCAACACTTAGATCTCAGCATGCTCATGTTATTCTCATGTGGGCGATGGCGCTTCAGCCATCTGCCTGGAAAGCTTCAGGGATATGACCGACAAGACCGTTGACTTTCTCATTGAAGATCTTCATCACAAACAATCGAACAAATTCCGCCACGAATATTAATGCAAGGCATCTTAATAACAAGGAACAGAAATCAACTACCAATGCTCTTCTTCGCCTGTCTCCAATCTTCCAATGCTATGAGATAGGCTCTTCAATGCACTTCAGAGCAGTCATCAATGGCAGTGGGAACGCACAGTTGGGGGGACAGAAACATCTGATTGTTCGGCCGCGCTCGTGCCAAAGAACCGAAGTCAAGATATATCCATCAACCTTCTACTGAGCCATAAAGATGGCCTCCAGCTAATCCATGAGCTGAAGGCTATACGCGTTTGAAAACAACAACTGCTCCGATCACGCGAATTTCAAAACCTGCTGGTACTGGACTTGTTTCTTCCTTTGATGGGTTGTTGTTCTCCCAGTATGGCGGAGAGTCCATGTCCGCGTTCGGATCATAAACCATATTTGAATCCCCCTTCCCGGTAATTTCCCTATCGTAAGGTGATGGCCGGAATAGTATGGCTCCACGTATGTTGTAGATCTCTCCTTCTATTTGCGAGCAGCATGGATGCAACTGAACCAAGAATAATAATGCCACCTATCATAATGAGTTGTTGTTCCGCTTTCCCTGGCTTAATGCCTCCGTATACAAGAGCCAGAATGCAAGGCTTGCCACAGAACAAAGCGTTGCTGTTGTCGATGCGACCAGTTGGAATATAGATCTAGTTTCATGTTTCTCAATTTCCTTTTCGTACCATGTGGGTCCCGTAGATCATATCTCCATTCATCCTGTATGCTTCATGTATATCCCCCACAAGAGGACCCACAGCTCCCGAACGAGAGGTGGTACCCTGGGAGCTTGCTCCTACTAGGAATAATTAATGGCGTGCTTAGGAGCATGGAACCTTGGACCAGATATCATCTGGCATGGATATAGACCTCACTAAATTCTTAGAAGGTGAGCCAAACGCCACCGCGGTAGAGTGTTGTTTTTTTTTGACCCGACCCGCGAAAAAAACAACACTAATGATGACAAACTAACCTGCGTGCTTGCCAATGTGTTGTGTCCACCTCTTCAGCTCCTCACTGACTCGCTGGTATCCCTCGTCCTCTAAGCTTGAAAATCGTGCCATATCCTAAAAAGTATTAGCAAAGCCTACAAAATAGAGGAACCAGAGCCTTACCATGTGATTGGCATGAATTGATAGTTGAGGCCATCTGGCAATCTTTGCAGATTCTTGTCAAACAACCACCTCAACTCCGCGAATTTCCAACTCCTCACAGAAACACGCTAGGTGAGCCTTGCCATCTTTTCTCCTCACTCAGTTAGAGAAGGAGTTTTCCACTGCTGCAAGGACCTGTGAATCTCTTTCCAGCACTTTGAAAATTTCACTGTTAATTCTCTTCCCCGAGGCTTCAACAATATTGGCAATAGCTTTAGAGAAAGAGGCAATATCTGCTCTGCGATGTGGGGTTCTCAGAAAAGCAATGCCCACTGTATCTCTTTTGAGCTGTCTTAAGTGTTGGTCGGCTGAGTTTTCAGAAAGAATCATTGCTCTTTTCACCACGAGGCCGCCTAGACTATGAGCAATGAAGATAACACTTTGAGAAACCTTCACACACCAGCCATGAGCAGAATCCAAACAAAAATTCATGGATGAAAAGAACTTACAGAAATGTCATTATCTCTTACACGGGCCAAGTCGGCAACTTATACCTAGTAAATTCATGATATCTTTAATTCAAAAAAATGGATAATACATGCTGACTTGGCCATCTCCAGCTTTGTCTATTATTCCAAACCAATGATGACTACGAGCAAAGATACATGTTCATTCCATTTGAACATTGCAACGATTGTACCTGAACATCTTTATATGGTTGTCAAGCACAGGAAGGCAGATGAACAGGTAGATGCTTGAATACCACTTATGAATATAAACCTATAAGAGACCCGTCCGTCAGAAGAAGGTGGGGTTGAGACAGCTGCTTGAGACTCGATGCGATGAAAGAACATACACTTCCCTGTATATATTACAGAGAATAACACTCTTCGGAAGTCCGAGAGCCCATTCTTGCGGTATAACTATGCAGTGATACGCCAACATTGACGATGCTTTGTTGCGTTTTCTGTGTTCAAGTTGAGTGGTTAACTATAAATACCCGTTAAAGAACCCCCTTCATTGAGCCGGACCCTCTCCCTACTGAACTGCACAGCATCTTATCAGAAACTATTAATATCGAAACGATAACTTAGCATCATGCTTGTCCACGCGTCTACTCTCCTCCCTCTCCTGGCTAGCCTTTTGGTAAGCTGATAATAACGCCGTCTGACTCGCAGACACATGAGCCAGACATCGACTAACTCTGGCACCGCAGGTTCAGGCATCTGCCTCTACCCTAGGCCGTCTTACGGCAGCCTCTATCCACGCTTCAGAAGCACTCCAGGCAATGACCGTTGATGACGGCTCATCCATGAAATGGACCGGGAGCATCTTTGAAGGAGAAGAACCTGTTGTGCTTTATGGTGCAGCCGATGTACGTGGCTAGTAGGCTTGCCAACAAAATTCCGCCCGTTTGACAGGCTTTTTATCAAGGTTTTTTGGCTAACCCCCTGAGTCTGCAGCGGATTTATAACGCCGTCAAGGCTGCAAATCCCAACTACGTGAGCGCGCAAACGTCTGCTGAAGTTCAAGCACGAACCAGCGAGCTTGAGAGCAGAAGTCCCGCCGAGGGATGGTATCTCAATTGCGCAGTCATGGCTACTGGCCATTACCCACACCTCACGGTACGTTCTTCCCCTCCTCTCGTATCCTTGCTTGGTTTCATCAGGATCAATCTCCGCATCCATACTTACTCATATTTTTCTCAATCCCTTTTTTTTAGCATGCCGCTCTGTATCTCCAGGCCCTTGGTGGTACATGCAGTGCTCCCAACAAAGAATGCCGTCGTACAACCTGTTACAGCACGACAGGGACATACCTCTGCAGTGTAAGAATGAATTGCTTTCGCCCCCTTCTCTCTCTTCCTTATTCTTCCAGTAAAAAGAAGATTGGATGCCTCAAAGAAAGCAAACCTAGTTAACCCTGAATCACATCACTTCGTATTCATAGGAATTTGACGATGGAACATCTGTACCCTGCGCAATGGTAGCCGGCAATGTCGCGGAGATTATAAGAAATTGCTGCACCCTGTCCCAGAAAGGTGTATCTGGTCACTATTACCCACAGAGCCGAGACTATAGTGTTTGGGTGGGCTATGGGAACTGCAATCACTCTCCAAAAACATATCCCCATACTTATGCATACCCGGGTGGTAGCCCCAATGGTCTGTGCAAAATGCAAAAGAAAGGGGGCAGATTTTGATGTGTTCAAGTTACTTGCATCATTATGCCTCTTTTCTCTTCTCTCTATATATAGTATGGATTTTAATTGGTTATATTACTGCTAACTGGAAATGAACTACAAGAAAGATCTTGACGTTTTCCTGAAGCTTTTTATGTGAAATTTCTACAATCTATTCGACCCTATAATAAAAATGTGATTATTAATATGAGATACACTCCCCCCTTCCCCCCCGCTTCTTCAAAGGTCCCCGGTTAGATGGCATATCAAAGTACATCTATCAGAGTCGAAAATGGACTTCATAGATACTCTTGCCCAGGTGTCCAGTCTAGCACTCTTCACTGTGTATATTATCAACTAGCTACCTTCACAAACATGATACTAACAGACGCCTAACAGAAACTGACAGTATGAAAGAATTTGTATAAGCAAGTTTTAGGTAATTGAACTCCAAGTAAATTCCATCAGCCGATAGATTTTAATACTGAGTAAGTTCTTGATTATAAGACTTAACGCAGTGGATTTTGAAAAAGACTACTCGAACTTTGATATTGAGAAATCAACTCAGCCTCGTAAATAAAAGCCAGCACGTAGATTCAGACATGTATGCGTAATAATAACAAACACAGAATATGAAAATATATATATCACCAAGGAAATATCCAAAAAAGCAAAAGGAAGTCACCCCGCCTCCTGCTAGATGCAATTTCTTTTTCTTTTCCTCTTACTCGGGAAGAAAATGGTGAAGGGTAGTGAATAGAGGATGCTAAATGTACAAGGCAGTCTGCAGAACAATGATCCAAAAAAAGAAAAATCATGGTCTAGTTATGATTGATTCCAAGGGAGAGAATACAAGAGGATGGATATATGGTTCGGAAAAGGAAGTTAGATGGATTAGGCAATTAATTTAATATTCCAGGCTGGGAGTCTGGCCTTTGACGCGCCCGATGACGATTTGCGAGGCGTATTTGGGAATGACTTCGTCGTCGTGAAGCATTTCGAATTCTACACATATAGTTAGCATCTGATCAGGTCATAGTAAAAGATAAACGAGGACAGCTGCTTACCTTCAGAAGCATCCTTGCCCATATGGCTGAAGAGAGCCTGGGCACCACCAGGGTGCTCATCCAGCCAGTTGGTGACATCCATCACAACACCCTTGACGACGATCCACAGATCATCCTTCTTGTTGTGCTTGGCGACCTCCTCCATGGTGAACTCCTTCTCAGGAACCTTAAATTTCGATACGTCAGCGGCGGTAGCTTGGGCGTCAGCCTTGGCAGGGCTGGCGGCTGCGGTAGGGGCTGCACCAGCAGGGGTAGCAGCAGCTTGGACGGATTTTGTTGACTCACTGCTTCCGCCAGATGGCGCAGTCCATTCAACGGAAACCTTGCCGGGCTGGGAGGGGTCGATGTGGAGGGAGATCTGGTTCAGACGAGAGGAGGCAGTAGCGGAGGGGTCGGAGAGAAGTTTCTGGAAGAGGTGCTGGCTGGCAGAGTCGCCAGCAACACGGCCGTAAACAACACAGCCAAGAAGAGAAGAACCACCGAGACGGTTGGCGCCGTGGACACCACCAGCAAGCTCACCACAGGCGAACAGGCCTTCGAAGGGCTTCTTCTCCGCGTTGAGGACCTGAGCCTTGTCGTTGATCTCAATACCACCCATGGTGAAGTGGAGGACGGGCTGCATGAGGGCAACGTAGAAGGTGTCATCAATGTTGACGGGGCCGTTGTGGAAGAATTTCTTTCCAAATGGATCCTTCTTCTTGCCATCAGCAATGGCGTTGTAATCGGTGAAGGTCTTGTTGAGCGCTGCCTCGCCGCAGCCGATTTCCTTGGCCAGCTCCTTGCCGGTCATCTTCTTCATCAGACCACGGCCAGCATAATGGCGGGTATGGAAGTCAAGGACGTTGGAGGCCTTGCTGTTGAGGATGAGACGGATGGGCCACTTGCCCTTCTCCTTCTCCTTCCACATCTCACCGGAGACATAGTCACGGTGACCCAGCTCATCAGCAAATCGCTGACCGTCGCTGTTGAGGAGCAGACCACCCTCACCACGGAGAGCTATTGAATGAATTAGTTAGTCACATCGTACTGCATAAATCAGAGCCTAGTTTAGCATACCTTCAGCGGCCAAGAACTTCCACTTGGAATCAGGGTCCTTGGGATCAATGAGACCAGTGGGGTGGACCTGGACCTTATCCATATCAACGCCATTGGCACCAATGGCCATGAGCATCTTCTGACCATCACCGGTAGCATGGACACCGTTGGTACTGGAGAGACCGAAAGTGTCTGGTCTCCACTTCTTCAAGAGAGAGTCCTCTGTGAAATCGGCAGCATAACCACCAGTAGCCAAGACAACGACACCATCAGCAGTGTGGGTTTCGCCGTTGTACTCGTAGGTGACACCGGTGATGTTGTTTCCCTCCTTGTTGACCGAGGTGACTCTAGCCTTCTTGAGCACCTGGACACGGTTTGGCTCAGCCTCTGTGAGCTCCTCGAGGCGCTGCATCAGAGCGTATGTAATGGCCATACCAGGGAATTTGGCATCATGGCCACGGTGAGTACGGGGGAATGAGTGTCCTCTGTTGTGGTAAAAGTAATAACAATTAGCAACCCCAAAGTGCAACAAAACGATAGTGTCCCAAAACAGCAAATACGCACCCAAGTCGGGAAACAAGAGTAAGATCAAGGTTGAAGACCTCCTGCAGCCAGTGGATAGCAGGGGCAGAGTTATAAGTGAGGACCTTGATCAGGTCGGGGCGGGCCTTGTCTCTGGCGGATTTGAGGGTATCCTCGTAGAACTGCTTCACACTGTCACCGATGCCCAGATCGGTCTGTGTCCGTGTGAGAGCACCGTTGATACCAGAGGTGGCCTTAGTGGAGTTACCGCCAAAGAAGTCTGCAGAACAAGAGGTATGCCGTCAGCTATGTGCTCGTAATGGCGGGGAAGCGGGACGATAATGCTTACTCTGTTTATCGAGGAGGAGGACATTGCCACCGTTCAAGTAGACTGTGTGAGCGGCACTGAGACCAGACACTGTTGCACCAGCATCGTCAGTAAACAGGTTATATGAGGGAGGAATGAGGGAGCAGGGCAAAGCTTACATCCACCACCGACGACGATAACTCTAGGAGGGGCCATGGTTGCAGAACAGATAAGAACAGAAGGGGGTATCGGATAAGGTGAGATGTAGTTCACAGAGAGAGGATGAAGAAGAGGATGTGTAAGGAAGAGAGAAGACGAAGAGGGAGAGAAGAGAAGAAGAAAAAGAAAAGGAGTCGAGGAAGAAGAAGAAGAAGTCGGCAAGATGATGTGAGGTCAAGGTAGTTCTGGTATGTTTCTGTCGTGGAGGTACACGCAGCCCCAGCCTGTTTTTGCGGGGAGAGCAGGTACCTCCGCGACAATCACAGCCGGCCGTGGTTCTCATATCGGCCGAGGTTCACGGCGAGTGGGTGACGTTGGTAATGACGCCGTATCAGTGGTGGCAATAATACTTGCTAGTCCATATGTAGCGTAGCGTCCCCACATTTTCCCCGGCAAACGGCGGGCTGTCCACATGCTGCAGCCAATCAATAGCCGATTAGTAAGTTACTGGTGTATCAGCGTGACAGCGGCGTGTCATGTCCTTCCAGCAGCGTCATTGTTTGAGAGAAACACAAACAAAACACTCCCGAGTCGACTCTGCCCCAGGAACCGCGGCTCTTTTACCAGCTCATTCATGTCCCGTTGACACTAGTTTTTAAATAACAGAAGAGCTGAAGAATCTGGACCTTCGATACTACTTCTATCCTCCGTTTCACTCCCCTTTCTGTTTTGAATTTTCCTGTTATCTCGGTTCCCCCCTCCCCATTACTCCAGAATCTCGATGGATATCCGGGGGCGGGCTGGATGGGGGGCATTGGGGGGTGGCGCGCAAAGTTCAAAACCCTCTGCTTCTACCGAGAAGAGGGTCGTATATCCACTGCAATTATCACAATCGCTGTCCGGAATTTGAAATTGCTGCTTCTGATTGATCCGTTGTGCTTTTGCTGCCTTGACATGTGAACCTCTCAGGGTTCAGAATCCAACTTTCACATGTCAATGGCCTGCAGCCATTTCATCATTCCTGGCCTCCTGATCTTTCCCCATACTGGGTAAAGCAACGCTCATATTTGTCGATTTCAGATGCGAGCAAAGCATGGATACCACGCAGTGCTACTAGACGGTAAGACAGTTTCAAATACAGGTCTACTCAAGTGTAGCGTTTATCAAAACTTCAGCAACTGAAGAATATGAGAATGTTTGATGTCTGTTTTGAACATCGATGTGCAACACTTGAAGTATCTTTTCTCATTATTCTTTAACCTTATCTCTATTACCATTTATGAGAGATAGGGTTTTGCGTTTGCAGATGTTAGCGTGAGATGTAGAAGTTTACATTCCACCCCTCGGGCGGGCAAGGACGTTAAACTGAGCAAACGCCCATTTATAAGATAGCTAATCCCCAAGGTTGAAAATATAACTCAGTCTTCCTAGCTATCATCGTTATGAGGTACAAACATGTATTTTCTACAATATCCAACTTCTAAATTTAGAATCCAAAAATCGCGCCTGCTATTTATATACTCTTAACCTATATTATTCATTCATTCCCGCGTGAGCCATAAAAATCTACTCATCAAACGGCCAAAGCCGCTCAAACGTCTCCGTATCCCAGCCAGAATGAGTCTCGTACCGGGCGATGGTTTCCTTCTTAACATCCCGAAGCAGTGATTTCGCCTCATCATAGCCCTCATGCTCCACCACACCTTTCTCCGGCCACAGACTCCCTAACCGTTGCTCGATCCTCTTCGTCTCCCTAACGCCCAGCTCCGCTCGCTCCACGTCAGCTTCCATCGCCGCAACTTGCCATCGGAAAACTGAAGCGGGAACAAGCGAGCAGCGCCGGCCGGCCCAACGATGGTATCATCTTCCGCCCCCCATTCATCCCGCAGATCCAGCAGAAGTGCACAAAATTGCGCCTCGCCCAGCTCAAAGATGCGACGCGAAAGATGGAGCAGGTTCCCGCTTGCTGAGCGTTGGAACTGGATGGCGCGATATTGGGCTGGGTTCTTGTCTCGGATAAGGCTGCGCCAGGCTATCATGACTGCTTTTTTGTCCATGTATTGTTGGAGGGCTGTGGCCTTTTCTTCACCCTTGAGGGACTTGATCTCGGCCGGTAGCGTTGGACGTTCAAGATTGTCTCCGACGTCGGGGCCTTCGTAGTCTAGGAAAGAGGCGTCGAGTCAATGGTCAATGAGAGGCGCGAGGTGGATAGATTGCCAGTCGATTATTCTGAGAATCTGTAGGCTGTCGGGGTCGACGAAGATGTTCTCGTGGTGTAAGTCGTTATGCCAGCGGTGGCTGGTTGTGAGAGTTGGGTCTTTTGGAAGCAAGGTTTCTAGAATCTGTGAATACCAACGCAGAGCCTCCAGTTTCTTTTCTATGGTGGGTTGATAGAGTGGCTCTGGGCCGCAGAGCATTGCTAAATGTTTTGGTTTATGTTTGAGTGTCTTGACGGCCGTTACCTCACGGTTGCCAATCGCTCTCCGGTAATCCAATACAGACAGCCCTAGACGAAAATAAAGTACGCATTAGAGAGACCTGAAGCAGTTTAATATATACATGCATACATATCTTTTTATTAAAAGGCAGCAGCTTACATGGACCCCTATCGCACTGGGTTTCCCGTCGACCCTCGTCACTCCATTCGCGATTGCTACTAGGCCCGATTTTGAGGCGAGAATTGCAAACGGAGTTCCCCTCTTCAAAATAGAGAGGCTCCCCGAAAGATGTATCCGTATCTTCCGCGTAGTAGAGACTACCAATGCCATTGAATCTCACTCTTGTCCATCGCCTCATGTAGGCAAGACCTGCGAAAAGACTTTAAGCTTCTGGCCTGGCTGTAGGTTCCACCATATATCCGACAGGGGAACGCCAGGTACCCGTTCCATAACGATAAATTCCGCCCCGACGGGATTCTTTCTCGGGTCAGCAGAAGCGTTCCAAGCATAGACCTGTGGTGCTGGAGATTGAAGCACATTGCGCGCAAAATCCATAGTTGCAACTTCGCTGGCTGTGGTGTAGAATGGAATGCCGGTGTCGGGGTTTGGAATTTTAGCAACAATTTGCTTGCCGGTATCCACAGTAAGAATGAACGCTTTGTTAAACAGGCCATCGGGGCATTTTTCATATCAATGCATCTTGTTGCACCAACAGCGTTTGCTGCTGTGGAGGCAAGCTCGTGCACGTTGAATTGGATCCGGCGTTTGGCCATTCGGTCTTTCTCGTTAAGAAGAAAGCGGCCGCGAGTATACTCGCACAGCTCATTGTGGGAAGAGGCTACATAAATTGTCAGTCGAGTTAAAGTCGTCTACAACTAATAAATACACTTGTAAACAAAAGCTGTGGTCATTGATATAAGGGGCCGCAAATCAGTCTTGATAGAACAAAGTACCGGTGAAAAGGGCCGCTTCATAGTACTTTTCCTGTAATGGCTGAACGGTTGTTCAGCCCTTGAAGATGGGAGTTAAAGCAAGAAACAGCAAGAATGCCATCCTTTGGTTCTTTTTGTGGCACGGATAACTAGCGGTTTTTGAAGCCAGAAAGCCACCAATGCGAGTGATTTTGGGCGGATACTCATATCCTCTCTAGTACTCAAGAGAAGTTAAGGACTCAGTAGGCTGTTTTAATCATTTATGCTGAGAGAGTGAGGCGATACAAAGATTGGCATACGAAATAAAAAACATATATTTCTATGCAGATGATGATTGATTGATGATTGATTATGTCATACACCGTCCCAGCCGCCTATTGGGCAGCTATGCGGGCAAGACCGCTAGCCTCTTTGAGACTAGTATGATCAGTGGCTATCTATCTACTTCAATATGTACAAAAATTTCCTTGAGAAATCAGCTCCACTAGATGTACACCTAGGGTTCCCTGATTCTCATTTTGTAATCCTTATACCCAAAGGTTGGTTTGATCATCAGCCTAGATCTAATGACTTCAACCTCACCCAATGTGGCTATGTATATGTGCCATTGTCAATGTGGCTTGATGGCTTGTTAACAATTCCTGACTCTCTGAAAGATATCTAAGTATCTTCAGATCAGAGAGCTATTGGCTGTCTGTATGAAAGAGTCCATATCCAGGCACTGCATCTGAAAGAGGTCGTGATTCCAGAAAGAATATATCTTGTTATCCAAATCTCTGTCCTTCAGGTTCTGCTGTTTTTGTAGCTGAAGTAAAAACCCCATGGGGAAAAATCTTCAATGATGTTGTGTGGTTTGAACAGATTCTAGGCTTTGAATAACCGGACGGAGATAGAGTAGAGACTCTGGATATATAGAAGAGGAGGTCTGTGATATGGCGGTCATACATTGATAGCTGCGGAGATCCAGGAGTAATCTAGCTATCCTTCTGTTCGAGGCCATATAGGGAGTAGAGGAGCAGAGGAGGAGGTCTGTGATATTGACAGTCATACATCGATAGCTGCGGAGATCTGGGGAGTGATCTAGCTATCCTTTTCCAGAGAGTGAGGAACTGAGCCTTTCATGTTGACAATTTCAGCAAGCTAAGGGGGGCAGCGAGAACCCTCAGCTGTTCTTCATCCTCATGCTGGTGGTGAAAAATCTGCAGCGGAGCAGCATGGCATGACCTTCCACCACCACCACACCATCATTTTTCCCTCACTCTTTTCCGGCAGGACTTAGCTTCTTCATACAGCAGCAGGGCAATGACTACTGTATGAATACTAGTCCCCAACACCGCGTAGAGGTGCCTGCCCATGCTGGGGTATTTCTATGCAGATGATATGGCGCAGGAACAATGTTGTTCCGCCACCAACCTCACATCCTCATTCCAGAAACAACCTCACTCAGCTCAGGACAAATTTTTGAAATTTCTCTACAACCACAGGCCCAATTGCCTTAATTCTGTGTCCAACTCACTGGCCTGACTTTTGGCTACCGCCTGATACCAAGAAGTCATGGTTGGAGGGACTGCTTGGTCAGCTTTGAGCATTCAGTCATCAAACTACAATGAGCATGTCTAGTGTTATTAACCCGACCCGCTGAACCCGCCGGGTCACTGACCCGACCCGCGAAAAACCCCGTTTGGGCGGGTTTTTAGTTGAAGCCCGGGCCCGTAAGCCCTATTGTTTCGGGCACCTGAGCCCCCAAACCCGACC
>PDNB01000316.1:0-21269 GCA_002573585.1 Helicocarpus griseus UAMH5409
ACAGTCCGCAACCTCGTTAACATAACCGGTCTCAACTACTGCAGTTCAAATAGCTGTAGTGAGAAGGAAATCTCCACACTGAAGCAGGGATTGATGGCAGCCCGACTTCCAGGATTCTTCTGGAAAATCATAGGAATGATTGGAAGATTCAACTTCGACTACAAGGCTGGCTTTGACCTGGGTAATAATAAGGGCGGAAAGGGTGGAGGGAAGGGAGGAGGGAAGGGAGGAGGGAAGGGAGGAGGGAAGGGGGGAGGCAAGGGTGGAGGCAAAGATAAGGAGGATGGTGAAGGCAAAATTCGGTTTCCAGAAATCGAATAAATTGCCAATTAGTTTCTTTTTCTATTCGCAGTCCTTAAATGTTTCATTTCTTCCTTTGGCGGATATGATCATGGGGGACTGTCTAATAAGGGATTTTGAGCGGACTGCGGATTACCTCTTTGGTTCGTTGTCCAGTCACGACATGATGCCATATATGATCCAGGCATGTCCACTGCCCCGTGGGCGGCGGAGTATATGTGCATGTTCATTGATGTGTTTGGTGTGTGTTCAGCTGAAGTTATCCTAATCGGACTACTCGAGGGCGGGGAGGGTGTTGGTGTTCTACATATTTGGATTTCTAGATCATATCTCTCTTTTTATCTTACCTTAATTTGCCACGCAAAAATTTGGCAGCGTTCGGACAAAGACTAGATGTCCGGATAGCATGAGTTGTTGGTGTAATATACACACGTACCTGTCTCTTTCTAGGACTATTTATGAGGCTGGGGAAAGAGGAATTTGGGAATAGGAAGAACCAAAAAAGCAGAATAATCCATTTTTACATTGAGCAGGAGTACATAGGTACACGGACATTGAAACCAGTATATTTCAGGGGGCGTTGTGGTCTTTTTGCTACGCGAGAGAAGGGTGGTTGTCAACGACCACCACGAAACAAATGCATAGAATAGGCCATTAACATTTCTTTATATAATCCCTTTCACAAATGAGACTCTTCAAACCCACCGTTACGTTCATTGCCAAATTCCAAATATCTATTCCGATGTTGCTGCGTGATTATCGCAGCGGAGACGGCGGATGGACTACTTTTGGTGGTGGCCGAAAAGGGGAAGGCAGCATCAACCTTAAACCAACCTCCAACCTCCGTCGACATCTCATCGTCATCTGTCCTCGACTTACCAAAGCAATCCTTCGATTATGTTCGGTTCCGCGGGATAAACCTTCACTGTAAAGTTAATTTGGCTGGGTTAATAATGCCTCAGGAACCCTATTACGCGAAATATCCTATCCCTTCCGCTTCCCTACCAAAGTGAACTACATTATCAGGTAGCTTCAAAACTCCGCGGGACACCGGCAGCATGAATTGGACAGGTGGCCGTCTGCAACGTCACTCCTACAAAAGCCAGAAAAAACAATTTGCAAAAGCGAGACTCAGGGCTCAGAGGAGACACTGTCAAGGACCATCTTCTCCTGGATCGTTGATACCATCCCAAAGACAACAAGTGTTGGGCCCTCAGCAAGAAGAAAAAAGAACCGGCAGCAACAGGAAACGCGAAAGGCAAGGTGACAAATTCAAGGACAAAGGCAGAGCTTCGCAGCATCGTCAATCTATTGAAAAGGATCCTAGAATTCCTTTGCCTTCTCCAAGCCCGTACTTCCAGCCCGGCCCTACACAAGGCGCTATATCGCAAAGTTCCAAAGTAAAATCTCCAGTTCAGGGCGCGCAGCCAGACGAAAGCCCTTCATCAGGCCGGTACGATAGGTATTCCTCTAGAGACGCTGAATCGCAGGACCTCCAGGATCTTCGGGAAAAGCTCCTTAACAAAACAGATTGGGCCAACCTGTCTATCGCCCGACCTCTCAAAATGAGCTTGTTCCCAAGAAGCGATAGACATGTTGAAAATGCCGCAAGGAGACGCCGTGGCCGCGACGTGTATGTAACAACCGGACCGCAAGCCCAAGGCGTGGACTCTCATTGGAGATGGGATAGAGTGGCATTGATCGGGTTGCAATGGGATGACAATTGGTCCAGCCCAAACATTGCTAATTCTCAGCCTTTGAGACGTACGGCTGGCAACAGTACGCATAGGACACAAACATCCAATAGTGGTCCCCGCGACCATAGCAACGAAAGAAATTCGCCCATAGTAGGAGGACGCGAAATGAATATGGCTACACCAACTATCGCCAGCTCGAGCAATCATTCTCATATCGGCGAACCCTGGTATCCCCCCGCCGATTTTTCGTACGGCCAGCTTAGAGACGGGCAATTCGAACCCACGACAAGGACACCCAGACGTAGTAGGCTGTGTCCATACCACCGAAGTCTTTCTGGCCCGAACGATGCCCGTCAGCACCATCCTGTATCTGGTCGTCCCACCAGGGAACAACGCCCTGCAACTGGGCGGTCGCACGGTTATCAGTCTTCCCTTCGCAGCGGCTCGCGCCATTCAAGCCAGGACGTATCAGAGCCCATGCTGCTTGATAACGAGGAGATACATGCAGATTTTCCAACAAACGGGAATGACCGCAGTAGTTTTAGCGGAAGCCGACCGATGCCATATCTCGCAAGCCGTCCAGGAATCTATGATCTACAAGGATTCTTTGAATCAAGCTCTGCAGCACTAGAAGCGAACCGTCGCTGGTGGCGTGGAGGTGTCCGAGAGAGATCCCCGATTAGAGACATCCGGAATGCTGCCGAAAGTCAAGATTCCGCCTCTACAAGTCGACCCTCATTAATCTCCCTCAATTTCCACACGCGATATCCCAGACACCGAGAGAGATTTCCGAATGACGACTTTGCCGATCCAGCTCCGGTTTCCTACGCCGAACCAAACGGTCTTATTGAGCCCAGTGAGCCCGACCCGTGTCCTTATCGTTACATAGATCTCCATCCGTTGTCCAATAGTAGGAGAGTTTCGAGCTCTTCTGGTAGCCATTCGAGGGAGGAACAGACCATATCTGCCAGCTTTCAGCCACAAGACGACTCATCTCCACGTAGTCGGCATGAGCGTGTAGAGCAAAACCAGAATTCGGAGGATGAACCCACAATGAACAGAAACCACAGGCAACATTCTTCGGTAGCGGCGGAAAGCTCAGAACCCGTGGATTTAGCTCGACTTGAAGTTTCACCCTCGATGTTTAGAACCAATGATGGCGTTGATGCGGCCACGGACAAGGATAACGATGATAATTTATGGAAGAAGTTCATCCATGACTTAGAAACAGATAGTGACAGTCAAGCGGTCAATGGTTACTCTGGGCTTCCGTCTCCAGCACACGTGAACGGTAGCGAGCTGGCGACCGCCAACGGACCCGCCTACCCTAGTAGTCTGACGGAACCTGAAGATGTTGACGACGAAGCAGCGAGCCATGCACAGGACATGAAGGCGATGGTCAATCACGCTTCAACGAATCGGAGCGACTCGATAGGATCCGATATGCCCGAATCTGAAAGTTCTTCTCAGGCTGCTGTGGTGGGTAACAGGGGCGATAGCTCCGCATACCAAAACAGTGGATCTGACTCTGATGAATTCGTTAATATAACATCGGCTTCTGAGAGAGTTGAGGAGGTGGACAGAAATGACGATGATACCCGCAGCGAAGGCCAGTCAGCCGAATCCCAAGACACGCACACGGCAAAGAATCATTTCGTGTGGAACAACCAAAGGCTTGTTATAGACGATGAAGCTGTCAACAACTTTCTGCCTCGATTTCTCGAGCCAGATAGACCACCTTCCGCGAACTCTTTGGAAAGGCTTCCAAGGTTTCCAATGGTGAATATGCATGCTCCTAGTTGGGCGGAGCAATATATGAATCGGCCATGATAGAAAATGACTATCTTTACAAATCCAAATGTACAGTCTTTAACTGCAGCGAAAGCGCACATATAAGACGCCAAGGGCGTATGTTAAAACTGCTTCCCAGCCATTGTTTGCAATTTCCTGTAACTAGTCAATTATCTCCAATGGGTTTGAGGTCATGAATTGAATCATGGATCTGTCGATGGGCCAGTTATTTTTAGATAGTTAACTAGTTAGGGCTAGCTCTCGCTTATGTAATACATAGTTCAGTGTCGGAGTTGCTGGCTGGATTGAATTGATAAGACTGAATACAATTGTGTTAATAAATATTATTTTCCATAGAATATCCCATAGCAGGCAAATCGTCTCTTTGAATCCGTACTCTACTTCAGAACTAGCCATCCAGTAGCTGAGCTGTTTGCACTGTGCTTGGCAGCAACTTCCCTGATCTTAAAGTCCGATACGAAGTCGCACCGGCTTCAGCTCCGCAGTGTCAACCTCCAACCTCCCTCATCAACCCCCTATATTACACGCCCCTCCACTCTCTTCCATTATATAGCAATATAAAACACAATTCCGATCCCTATACTCCTACCGGGATGCGTTCTCTCCTATCATTGCCCCTCTTTCTCACCTCCGCTCTCCACGCCTCCGCCCTCCCCAAACAGCCCAAACCAGAGCCCACCCCCCTTGAGAAGGGACCTCTCCCCCTCGTAATATGGCACGGTCTAGGTGATGACTACGGAAATAATGGCCTCAAGCACATCGCAAACCTCGCCCAACAAGTCATTCCGGGAACCTACGTCCACCTCATCCACATCGGCGACTCAACCTCCGCAGACCGCGAAGCTACCTTCCTAGGCAACGTCACCACTCAGCTCGAGGAAGTCTGCGCGCAGCTAGCATCTGAGCAGATCCTCAGCACTGCACCCGCCGTCAATGCTCTAGGTTTCTCGCAGGGCGGCCAATTCCTCCGCGGCTACATTGAGCGCTGCAACAACCCGCCCGTCCGCAACCTCGTCACCCTTGGCAGCCAGCATAACGGCATCTCCAGCTTCCAGGCCTGTAGTTCCACGGGAGACTGGCTGTGTAAAGGTGCAGAGGCACTTTTGCGATTGGGAAGATGGTCCGCCTTTGTGCAATCTCGGCTTGTGCCCGCGCAGTACTATCGGGACCCCGAGGAGATAGATCAGTATCTTGCCTACAGCAATTTCCTGGCGGATATTAATAACGAGCGGGAGGTGAAGAATAAGACGTACAAGGAGAACTTGAGCAAGCTGAATAAGTTTGCCATGTACATGTTTGAGCAGGATTTGACGATGGTGCCCAAGGAGTCGGCGCATTTTGCGGAGGTTAACGCCACGAGTGGGGTGGTGACGCCGTTGAAGAATCGGACTATTTATGAGGAGGACTGGATCGGGTTGAAGCAGTTGGATGGGCAGGGGAAGTTGGACTTTAAGACGCTTCCTGGCGAGCATATGCGGTTCTCGGATGAGGATTTACAGAAGGTCTTTGAGGAGTACTTTGGACCTGTTGAGTTGGGCGATGGGTTCGTTGCGGAGGACGTTAGGGGTGGTAGCCAGCATGTGCTTTCGGGTTGAATGAGTTTCGGGATTGATATGGAATTTTAAGGGAATGGGTTACGGGTGCTGGAGTTTTCGGGTTCCTGGGTGTTCATGTGCGCTTTATTATTTTTATGATTTTCCTCCTATTCGAGATTCCCTGAGCAGTCAGTCCTCTGGTTGAGCTACATCTGACAGGTTTCCACGTCCTAAAGCTAGAACGATATTACCATGCAGACGCAAGAACCTAGCCTAAGTACCAATCTAGCGACTAGAATGTCAATCTGCTTTTCGCCTTTTATATAGGTCTGACCCTTATTAATATTGATCATGATAGAACCCGTAGCTTGCAAGAAGGCCTTATCTGAAACCATCACCAATGTATGTACACGCCGGGGTGCTTTTGTAGTCCCTTTCCCCTTCCTACAATATACGATGGTTGATTGTCGGTGAAAATAGTACCCGATAGCATGGCAATGAGAACAATTCCATATGCAGACTGCGCCGGTGGGATCGGGCATGAAGCATCCTCGGGATGACTCATAACCTAGGACAACCCAAAACCCTTCGCCCTGTGTTCTCATTGACATATATAATCATACTGCATAAATTGGCCCGAGAAGATATATGACAAGAGAAACGTGTATTCAAAGAGCGAAAAGAGAACATAGTAAAAGAAACCCAGACCAACTACACCAAAGGCATGGCCCAGCTTGAACAAACCCAATCCCAATGCGAATCCGACCCTCCTCACTCCCCCGTACAGCAATGGATACGATCCTTCCCGTCCCTTTCCCTTTCCCCGTCCTTTCCGTGTCCGACTAAGACATCAATTCCATCCGACAATGATCCAGCCACAAACGGAATGATAGAGTACCTAATCTCCACGGACCCGTCCCTCCTCTCCCTCTCCGCCATAAACGCCGCCTTCGCTCAAGAATACATGTACTGGGCCAAACCGCTTCCAGAACCTTTACTGCAGGAGATGCTTGATCGCTCGTTGTGCTTCGGGGTGTATACATGCAACAATAATGGCGCAGATACAAACATCACTACCAACAGTGCTACTACCAGTACCAGCACCGACAGTAACAGCACATCACAAAAGCCTTTTGCTAAAAACCCAACCCAAATCGGCTTCGCGCGCATAGTCACTGACAATGTAACCATCGCCTACCTTACGGACGTCTATATCCTCCCCGAATACCAGGGGATTGGACTTGGTTCGTGGATGCTCCAATGTGTTAACGAGTGGGTGGATGGCAGGGACGAGAGCGGTTATTTCAGACGGTTGATGCTGCTGACCGTTGGCGGGCACAGGGCGGAGTATTATCGTCGTGTAATCGGGGCTGAGCAACAGGGGCGGGTGGGGGAGGTTTACGTTTTGGGGAGGAAAGGGAAAGGGGGTTTGGTTTAAACTGTTTGGCTGGGGTTTAGGTTGTGTGTGTGTGTGTGTGTGTGTGTGTGAAGATAGATTCGTGTATAGAGGAGTCTGGTTGAATTGCATGGCTGGCTTGCTTAACCGGTGCAAAACGGTGAATTCAAATGTTGACGGGGTTCTTTGATCTTTCGAAAAAAGCCGGGGGCAGATTATCTTCGCCTCCGTAGTAGCTGCTTGAAGGCGGAGGAGGCGAGACCTCCAGACTAAGTGATCGAAGAATGGTGCGATTAGTTGTTCCCTCAACCCGTTTTCGGTTTCCTTTCTATATTCGCGTTCAATGGAGTGGCGTCATGGCGTATAGCACATTTTCGAGCCCTGGTGTATACACCACCCACGGCACATAGTTATTGGGCGATGTACCGGAAATATATGGCCATATGACGTGAGTCTCAAGAATGTTAGCAGACGAACCCCATATTTAGAGTAAATTTCAAGCAATGCAGGGAGTATCGAGGGCGATTATTGCTTCGATCCATCGTTAAATGGTGTCAAGGCCGCATGCTCCTGTGCCGATCGCCGACAGCAAAAGACTAACTCGAGAACTTCCTGTCAAGCCAGTTTTCATCTCAAGTACCTTCACCTCCGCCTAGACCGCCATTTTGCCGTTCGCTTTGCCCACCAACAGCCCGCGAAACCAAAGCGCGCAGCAATGCCTCATTCGCTCTCCAGACCAACCGGATTTCACGGCTATCAGGATCGTCACCTTCCCCCTCTTCAACATCTGCTTCGTCAAAGGGAATCACGCGTCCAGGGTTCGCAAGGAGTTTCATCCTTCCCTCACCACCTAGCACAAAAGCTCCGCATGATATCTTGCTCAGTCTAACATGCTTCGCTTGCCCATTCTTTGAATCGTTGGTGAAGGAGTCTCTGATATCTAGTTTCATGGCGAGATTTGTGTCAAAGTATTCAGACAGAGCAGCCAGAAATGGGGCAGAGGGGTTTTCATCTTTGGTAGTATCGGCATGAGATCGCTTCTTGCCGCGGTTTCGTGATATATCATTTGCTGCTCGATTCTCATTGTTTTCAATTATCTTTGAGCCATAGATGAAGAATGCGCTGAGAGATTCGCGCGGTATGAGAACGTCCAGACTTTTCAGTGAGGAAGAGACAGGCGCGGGGAAGGATAGTGTAAGCTGCGACTCTTTGATTACTTTTTCGACAAATTCCCTCGAGGAAGAGGGTGCATTACCGGCTCGTGATGCAGACGTAGGACCGTGCAAAATCGCCAGATAGTTTTCAAACGCCCCGCAAAGGAAACTTGAGGGCAGCCGAAGAATGGAACAGCGCGAGTCAAAATTCATCGCCAGAAACGAGACAAACGTCTGCCGAAGCGAGTTTGGAAGACGAGTCAACAGCAACGGTAGAAACGTAACACCCTTCTGCGTATCATGGTAGCCATCCGGGCCCGTAAGCATGGCTGCTTTGTACGTGATGTTCTCATAGTCAAGCGTCACAAGGATCCCCGCCGAGACATCTGGAGGAATGACAGATGCTGCCTTCTCTGGGTCTTCTTCGAGGAGCAGTGACTCCTCTTCATTCCAATGGCCCCAGGTCGGGAGTATTTCCCACTTGCACGCTTTTAGGGGGCCTGCTTTGGAGACCGCATCGTCGGTGGCACCGAGGCCTTCGATGCCAACTTGCACGCCGCGGAATACATCGCCTCTGAGAAGCTCGCGCAGGCGGTTTGCGTATAGTTTTAGGCCATTTGGATTGTCTAGAAGGGTCTGGCACTCTTTTCCATGGTATAAGGGGGATAGGCGGTGGAGTGTCCAGGAGGTGGTGAACAACTGGTCTCCTGGTGATGTTGCCATGGTCGTTGTTTTAAAATATAACGGCGAACATCGACCAGTATAAAGTGTATTTCGGACAAACAACAGACACTGGAATTTAACTCATTATTTTCACAGTTGGCTGTCCCGGCCTCTTTCTCCCTGGACGAAGATGCAGTTCAAAAGGTTCGCGTCGTTGATATCGCCAGTGAAACAAACAATGCAAACACAAACACACTGCGACCTCAACGATCTCTCGATACCAACTGACTCGAAGATATGAGAACGCCTTTGAATGCTTTATCAATTAATGTCTTCTGGATTAATCCTTGGTAAGAGAATATTTTTTTTTCAATACTCGGCTGCTACCTTTTGTCGCATTTTCCAATCTACCCCTTTTCCCCCTCATTCCCGGGAAAGCAGTAGTAAGTAACCCCCCGAGTTCGAATCTTTTCTCTCCTTCACCTGCTTTCTGTAGCCAAAATCGAACCAGGAAAAACACATCCAAACCCATCTATACTCTAATCAAGACATCTCTGCATTGTATCCATCGGTATTATGGTACAGTATAAGCAATGAATATAAATATACCTCTGAAAAGCAACAGCAAACAAGTCACAAAAACGAATCCTCAATAAGAAAGACGCCGACAATTTCCATAACGTTAATCGTATCTCGTCAACTCATTCTAAACGATCATATATGCCCCTTTTGTCTGGTACATGATGGAGCAGAAACAGCTTTTTCTAAACAATGCCAAAGGACACGCTTTATTATGCATCTCAAAACATGACAAAAAGCATAAAGAGAAACGGAATCGCTCTTGAAAGTCTCAGACACCCTCCCTCGTGCCATCGCTCTATCTATACATGAGGAAATGTATGCAAAGATATCATTCAATCAAGAATACCAGGAATCCACTCACGGCTGATCCGAATCCGCCATCTCCGTCAAGCGCAACGCCTCATCAACACTGCGGACAAAATGCGTCGCACCCCCCGCCGCCTCCACAATCCCGCTCTTCTCCATCATGCGAAAAATTTCCGTTCCGGGCCGCGGACACCGGCAGAAAAACACCCGCACTCCCTGGTCAACATATCCATTGACAATTTCACTAAGCACCTGGATACCTGAGCCGTCAATGCTCGTGACGCCATGTATATCAAAGATCATGTTCCTATTATGTTCTGGAGGGCGCACGCGTGGCAGGGCCGGGTGTGCAGCGTTCGTTCCGTAGAATTCTAAACGACGCAGTCTATTTTTCAAATCGCCCGTGTTGGCAAAAGTGAGGGGTTCGGGAATCTTGACGATCAGACAGCCCTCGATGAACTCAACCTTTTCGGGCTGGATCTCGGCGTTCTCGAAGCGATCATGGGTGCCGTATACTTTCCCCAAGATTTGAATGCGGGGTTTGGTGGAGTGACGGATTATTTGCAAAATGGAAAGACCGATTCCTAGGGCGATTCCGAGGTAGAGGGAGTAGAATACAGTCGAGAAGAAGATGATAAGCATTAAGCTCAATTCGGACCAGCCGCGGATGCGGAAGAAGAACCGTAGGTCGTGCGGGGCTTCTTCTATGAGAGAGATGGCAACAGCGGAGATCATGGAGGAGAGGACGCCCATCTATAGTTTGTCAGTGAATATGTTCCCTTTCAGTTGGGTACGGGAAGACTTACCGGCAAGTAATAGAAATAGGGTAGTAGAAACAGGATGCAAAGTAGAGTTATTATGCTGAGTAATACGCTGCTCATGGGCGATTTACTACCAGTGGCAGCGCTGAGCTTGCTCCGTCCGTATCCTCCAAACGCAGGGAGGGCCATAAAACACCCGCCTATCACATTGGCTACACCCAAAGCAACAAGCTCGCGGTTTGCGCTCAGAGCCATACCCTTGATCCCGTCTCTGCCTCCATCCCCGAGACCCTTGGCAGCAACGGATGACTCGAAGAATCCGAGCAAGGAGATGATGAAAGACGTGCTCATTGCGGTCGGAAGACGTTGCATGTGCGACCACTGAAATGGCCAGCGGAAGGCGAATGTCGAATTCCCTCTCTCCTTAAGAGAGCCAAGAACATCCAATCCTTGTTTATCCCATTGAAAGTGCCAAGCTAAGATAGCTGAGAGGAAGACAACGAGAAAACGGTCTGGGAAGAAGACCACCGCGGGAAAGCGTGATTCTAACCGCCTTTTCACAATCCTGGGTAAGGTCAATGTTAGTAAGACTATAAAGTTCACTCAGAGGCTGTAGGTATGATTTACCTGAAAAGCATTATGACGGCAAAGCTACCAAATGCAACCGCGCATGTTAAGCCATGGGCAGAATGTGCATGTCGGAAAAGAAATCCCAATTTCTCCGCACTGCTACCGTGCGCCGAGCCGCTCTGTTTTGCTAGCGGTCCAAGACCCATTTCCGGAATCAACTGGTCGACGAAAATCATAAAGCCAATAGCACTGATAAATCCTCGCAGGAAAGGACGACTAAGGATGTTGTCGAGGAAACCCAGCCGAGTAACTCCGCCAATCAATACCATTGCTCCCGCCATTCCTGTGACGACGCCAACTATCTGGGCATTCATAACTGCATCGTCATCTGTGGACTCGCCGGCATCAACAGCACCACGGATCACTGTCCCAACAAGCAGGGATCCTGCGGCTTCGGGTCCAACCACCATGCGCGGACTGCTCCCGAGAATAGCATAAATGAGGGGATTGAATACAAAGGCGTATAGACCATTCATAGCAGGGGCATGGGCAACGTTGGATGCGAGGGACAGAGCCATTGGAATATATATCGAAGCTACAGTCAGTGCTGCTACCAAATCACCTTTGAAGAACGACCAGCGATACTGTGTTATCCAATTGAAGAAGGGCACATAGTACGAAATATACCTAAGAAGAATCTATTAGCAAATGACAGAAATGCTCATGATGGCCTAGTCCCTGCGGGTATAGGACGTAAACACGCACATAGTCCGATGATTCTTCACGCCGTGAGCCTTGGCCAATTGCTTCGTGCTTATTCTAGGAGGTAGTCCAAGAGGGGTGGGAGGGGTATCATCCCGCTCGACGGCAAATAAGCTAGCCCCATCACGAAGACTTTCAGGATAGCCACTCGTGCCGGCATTCCGCACGGGGCTCGGGCTGGCACCCCGAGCTGCGGAAGAGCTAGGGCGGGGGGAGAATGTCCCATGTGTGCAAGACCGCGAACCACACGCCGGTTCAGCCTTGTTGTACGAATCCAGAAGTCTCGTTCTGGAGTTCACCTCGCCTGGTGGGGGAGAATATACCCTTCCACCTCTGTCCGCGACGATACTGGCGCTCGTAGGAGATTGCGAAAGACTCGGCGGTGAGTACGGACGGAAAAAACTAGCGACACGATCACGAAGTGAACGGCCCTGAGCAGGCCTAATAGGTTCAGAGTCAGACATGGTTTCCCAGTTGTGTACTTGAGATTCTCGTAGTGGGTGAAAGCCAGTGGACTGGATACCGGCCCGAATTCGATCGGTGTCCGGGGGACTGCTGGCGGGGGAAGCCGGAGGTTTAGGAGACCCTGCTAGCGGGCTCATAATGCGAGGATTCCACTAGGTTAATTATTTCATGAAAGTGGAGTAGCGATCGGGAGGCATAAGAAAGTATTAAACAAGATCCCGGAATGAACGTTGTCGTTGAGATAAGCTGACAAGAAGCTGAAGGTGAGCCCGGTCAGTTAGCTGATCAATAGCTACCAAAATCTAGATTGCTGTTGAATTCGATGGATGAGGCGAAGCCAGGGAACATAATATACGCCACATGGATAACCCTACATGATCAGTAGAAACATGAGTCTAGTAGAGAATTGGATAAAAGCAGTCCCGCTCCCAAAGAGCATAATTTATCACCGGGAGCTGGCAGCGGGATCGAATGAAGCTGTTGATCATGAGAAGGGGTCGAAATAGACTCGGATGAGTAAGCAGGCACGTGACTTCGATATTCTCGCGGCGGCCACAAAAACTGTCGGGAGTCACCTCGCCATAATCCTCGCCGGCAAGGAAGCCTGTTTGTACAGCTCAGCAGCACTCTCGTCGTTACTCGTGGCAGTTGACCAGAAGGGGTAACTGCTTTTATACTATCCAATCTTACTGTTCCGGATCACATCCCAAATTGCTGCACGCCCGACGCAGAGATACAGCTTGATCTACCCTACTATCCCTCCCCCACAGTCCCCTCGCCTGCGATAGGCACCCCTCCGCCACCATGTCGTTAACAAACTGCCGCTTCTATGAGGAAAAGTATCCGGAGATCGATAGCTTTGTGATGGTGAACGTGAAGCAGGTACGGCTTAGGATGCGATGCGCCTTGCGGATATCAATCTAACATGTACCCCGCCGAACAGATTGCAGAGATGGGCGCATACGTCAAGCTGCTGGAGTACGACAATATCGATGGAATGATCTTGCTTTCCGAATTGTCTAGACGACGTATCAGAAGTATACAAAAGCTTATTCGAGTTGGACGGAACGAGGTCGTCGTCGTGCTTCGTGTCGATAAGGAGAAAGGCATGTCAAATGTTTACCCCAACCAACATCTTTCGCGGATTATTGAACTGCGCGCTAATACGGTGTACGGTACCGCGGAGCAGGCTATATCGATTTGTCGAAGCGACGAGTATCCCCAGAAGATGTCATCAAGTGCGAGGAACGGTACAACAAGAGCAAGCTCGTCCACTCGATCATGCGCCACGTTGCGGAGAAGACTAAGACTCCGATGGAAACCCTCTATTCACAGATCGGTTGGCCACTCAACAAGAAATTCGGTCATGCTGTCGATGCTTTCAAGATCTCCATCACGTATGCACTGCCCAATTGCCTATGCTTTCGAATAAAAAAAATGTAACCTTTTTGGCTAATACAGATAACCCCTGCAGAAACCCAAGTGTGTGGGACGACGTAACATTCCCCAATCAGGTGGTCAAGGACGAACTCCAAAATTACATCAGCAAGAAGCTCACTCCCCATCCCACCAAAGTCCGTGCTGACGTCGAGGTCACCTGCTTCGGTTACGATGGCATCGATGCTGTCAAGGATGCTCTACGGACTGCGGAATCGAACAACACGCCAGATGCTCAGGTCAAGGTCAAGCTGGTATCTCCACCGCTATATGTCTTGACCAGCCATTGTTTGGACAAAAATCATGGAATATCTGTGCTGGAGGAGGCTATCAAGAGCATCGACGCCAAGATCCGGGCTTCTGGAGGAGGCTGTGTGGTTAAGATGGCGCCCAAGGCTGTTACTGAGCATGATGATGCGGAGCTGCAAGCACTCATGGAGAAGAGGGAGCGCGAGAACCAGGAAGTCAGTGGTGATGAGGATATGAGCGAGAGTGACGAGGGCATTGTTGATGCGTAATCTACGAAATTTGGCCATTGCTTTTTTTTTTTCTTGTCACTTTTCCTCTGTCATTTTCTTATCTAAAAAAATAAAGCTTCTGGGACATGAATCGATGAGATGATGACCACCGAGTCTTTGCAATCTTTAGGGCGGGAGATAGCGGTAGATAAAAAGTATACCAGAGTAGCATCAAGCATCAACTTGCATATACGTGGGCAATTTACTGCGTAAGTATACAAATGTGTGTGCCTCGAGTTTTGTCTTGGCTACCGCCGCCACAGGATGGTAATCCTAGTCGTCCGCATGCTAAATCCGATCTATATAAACACTGGTTAGCTAGCTGCGAGATCTATCGTCTCCTCCGCAAATATCAGGGGGCAAGATGCGGGGAGAGGCAATACCAAGTCCAGTGGCGAACTGGGCCATCAAATAGCAAGCAGCATGGCTCCATTATTATTCGGGGGATGGCTTCAGCTGAGCTTGTCGTATCTTTCCTTTGTGATGATGATGGTTGATTGACTGGAGGTGAGTGAATTGAAGGCGTGGATCCCTTAACGCCATTGTTTGGTTGCCCGTAATATTAGGTTGGGTTACTTAACTACCTAAGTTACATGTACAGCTCCAAGGTCCAACCCAACCTCCTCCAGTCCAACTCCCAACACCAGCCATGAGTGCATTGGTTTGGCATTTGCTATAGAGGAAGACTCTATTTCTTTGATTTCCGTTTTATCAAGCTTCAATTCCAGATAGTCGCCAATAATGGTACGGTGGTCGAAGCTGTTTAGCCCCGAAGATCGCCGTCGAGCTGCCCGCCGCCAGCTCCACGAGGGGCGGAGATGTAAGTAAACAGCTGCCTCAATTTCCTACAAACACCTTCATTTCGATAGTAATCTACAATAATAAACAGACTTATACTAATAAAAAGCCGCAAACAGTGCTTCCCGTGCGTCGCAATGAAGCCGTTCCACCAGCGTTGCCTTCCAAAGATGTCACCAGGGTCGCCCTGCGCTTGAAGTACCAGATCGAGCAGGTTATCTCCTGTGAGCTCGACGAGGATGACGTCTGCAGGCCCAACAGCCCTATTATAACAAAAGCTGTTATTGATACAGCTCATGAAGCGGGCGGAGAGGAATACAAGGCGTGTGTGGTTAACTGCTTGCTTGTATGCGTGCGCTGGTTCAGGCTGCAGGCGCTGGTCGAGCTGTGGGATGCGGACCTTCATGAGTTGAGAGCTGTCGCTTGTGAGGTGATTGCGAAGAGACTGTATGCTTCCTTCTTTCTATATGGTGAGACTATGATCCAAGAGCGTTACTAAAAGAAATATCCTATCTACAGAATCGAAGGCGAAGAGAACCAGGACTACCTCATGCAAGAGGTGCTGCTAAAGCGCTACTCGATATACCTCGCTGGAGAGGATACTCATCCCACAAATGTCATTGAGAGGGCTGTCGACCTGCATGCCCTGCGTGTGATCGCGTCGTCTGGCTATCAGAAATGCATCAAGTATCTCTGGAATGGCTGGCTGTGCCAGGACGACAAGGACGCCACCAACTTCATCGAGTACCCGGAAAGAGTCAATACGCATTATTGGTCCCATTTTAACCCCGACAGATTACGAGCCCCTATATACCAGAATGCGGTACAGGTGTTCTTCTCGTTGCTGTATCTGGTGTTATATACCCAGGTAATAAACACAATCAACCCGTCGGGCGACATCGATGTTGTGGAGAGCTTTCTCTACATCATGACCCTGGGCTTTATTTGTGATGAGCTCTCGAAATTCTGGAAAGTAGGACATTTCTACTTTGGATTCTGGAACGCATTCAATTCCACCCTCTACACCCTTCTCGTTGTCTCCTTCGTCCTCCGTGTCATTGCACTCACGCACTCGCCTGATAGCGACGACGTGGAGAGAATCAGGTTCAATAGACTCAGCTATAACTTTCTAGCCTTCTCGGCCCCGATGTTTTGGGGCCGTATACTTCTGTATCTGGACACGTTCCGGTTCTTCGGTGCCATGCTCGTAGTTTTGAAGGTGATGATGAAGGAGAGTCTGATCTTCTTTGCGCTGCTAGCAGTCGTCGTCATTGGATTCCTACAGGGCTTCCTGGGCATGGACCAAGCAGACCCGAAGAATTCGATGACAGCGTCAATAATTCTTCAGGGAATGGCAAACAGTGTCATGCAGAGCCCGGAATTTGGTGCATTTCAGAACTTCTCCGCCCCCTTCGGCATTCTGCTGTATTACCTCTTCACCTTCGTGGTGATGGTCAGTGAGTAGTGTTGCCTTGCATCAGGATGGCGAGCGCACACATATCTAACCAGTATCTAGTCCTGTTGAACATCCTCATCGCCCTGTATAACAGCGCCTACGAAGATATCACCGGCAACGCCATAGACGAATACATGGCTCTATTTGCCCACAGAACCCTGCAGTTCGTCCGCGCCCCTGACGAAAACGTCTTCATAGCCCGTACGTCTTCCACAACTAACCCCCCCTTTATCCATTACTCCTATGCTAACCCGAACCCCAGCCTTCAACCTAATCGAAATCTTCTTGCTCGTAATCCCCTTCGAATGGTGGCTCCCCTTCGCCCGCTACGAGCGTCTAAACAACTACGTAATGGGCATAATCTATTCCCCGCTCCTCCTCATCACCGCGCTAATCGAAACCTTCAACGCGCGCCGCATCCGTCTGAACCGCCGTCTGGGCGAAGAAGACGACGACGTGCTCGAGGAGTGGGAGGAGATTGCGCAGGATATGAACATGGATTTCTCGCATGAGAATTGGGATCAGAGGGTTGAGGAGACCAGACCGAATGTCGAGGTTGAGCCGTGTGTGTTGGAGGTTAGGGAGTTGAAGGCGCAGATAGCGGAGTTGATGGCGGTTGTTAAGGGGTTGGGGGAGGAGGTGGAGGCGAGGAGGGATGGGGGGTCGGCGGTGGTGGTTAATGGTCTTGGTGGGGATGCCCAGGGGGAGGGGGAGGCGGAGGGACAGGAACAAGAGGTCAATGGAGAGGGAGCAGGTCAAGGGATTAGGCTTTGACGAATTTCTTTCTTTCTTTCTTTCTTTTTTTTCCCCTCGCTTGGAGTTTGTTGGTTCTTTGGTTCTTTGGCTCTTTAATTTCTCTACTCGTTATACTCCGACAAGTGCCCTTAGTGGTATCATATGCCTTGCCCTCTGATGACCCCCTTTCATGATCATGTTTTCACTTATGTTGCTTTCATGGTCCAAGTCCGCATATGTCTGATTTATCTTGTTTTCGTGTCTCGACCTTGGCTCTCATTTTCATCAATCATCTGATAACTTGGGAGGTATACGTTCTCTAGAAGTAGGTAGTTATGATAACAAAAACGATGGATACGATACTCCCCATTAACCCCCAAAAAACTGGGCTTCCTTTCAAGACTCACCAGAATAATAGACACTATTAGTGCCTGAGTCTGTAATCAGAATTATGTATGTGTAAGCTTCTGCGTACATGAACCTCAATCAATATGATATTAAAGCAAAACTACCAAATACCATTCCTTCCATATACCCCCAGAACATGAAAGTAGGGAAGGGCAAACCAAGACACCTCTAACCAACGGCAAAAAAAAAGGCCAGAAAACCAATCAAGGTACCGCGCTCGAAAAACGCCTCTGATCTCTCACCAGCAAACAAAGAAAATGAGTAAACCCGATACCCTATGGAAAATGGTCAAGTAGACAGGGCATTATAAAATGGCAAGATTAGCTAACATGCTATAGTAAAAAGGCAGAGTAAGGATTGAAGCAAGGAAAAATATACTGTGGGCGCCGTGAAATATATGTATATAAGAAGAGAAATGTCGTTGCATGGCGTTGCGTCGTGAGCTGGCAAAATGGTGGATATGAGGGATCAAACTGGGAGAGGGCAAGGGCAGGGCCAGGGTATAATATAATGTCGGATAGCTGTGGGCGAGGAAGGGGGGAGGAAGGGGTGTTAAGGGATAGCTTGATCGGATCGACTCCAAAGTTTCTATCCTTATAGATGACTGGCGATGTGTACTCATGCTTGGGGTTAAAGATGTAAAAGGGGTGTATAAATGTTAGCTTCCTTAGGGTCTGGCTTCATCTAACCTAACCCAGCTGACCAGCGTACACTCCCTCAAAATCAAGCTGCCCAATCATCCCATTGACATGATCAATCTCCTTACTGAGATCCTCAGCGTTTTGGGCTAGGCTGCTGGCCTCGTCGTACTTGCGTCTGCGATTGGCGTCCGCGATCATTTCGCTCACAAAGAATTTCTGCTCTTCAAGGACGATAAGGCGCTCACGGAGAGATTTTTCTTCCGTTTCGAGGGCGGAAATTGCACTGCTGTTATCGCTGGCTAGGCTCGTGGTGCTGTTTGCGTTGTCTCGATTGCCGTATCTTATTGAGGCAAGGGCGTTGTTGGTGCCGTTCGCTATGTTGTTGTTATTAATTGGAGGTCTGTTACCGTGTGGAGTGGCGTGCTTTAGGACTTTAGGGAGGGACTTCAGAGGAAGCATGTGGAGGTGGAGGAAATTCGTGGCTTGGTGGTAGACGGCTTTTTGGAGCTTGGATTGTGTGGCAGATTGTGTAGGGAGGTCGCGTATTCGCCGGGCAGCAGTGTCGTATTGAGCAAAGGAATCCATAAGACGCCTGCGGACTTTCGAGGCATCGGATAGTTGGTTTGGAGAAGGAGGGTTTTCGGGATCTCTGTATTGAGTTAGCTCTGAGTGCTTAAGGACTTGGTGTCGTGAACATACTGTAATGCAGCAAGCAATTTCTGAAACCTAGGTAGCAGTAACCGGATGCCTTTTTCGAATTGTATAAGATTCCTATAGGCTCGGAGATCAGGAGGCTCTCTTAGGAGGTCTTGCGCAAAATCTTTCTGATCAAATATGGTCGATTTACACTCTTTACAGAGACGTATGTCGATGCTGAGCCTTTGGCCGGTGACCGTAGGTTTCTCGGACACTTGGGAGTCTTTCAATAATTCAGCATAGGTCACAAATAGTCAATACATGGAAACATACTGGGAGCGATTTCTAGTCCAATCTCAGAAGAGCATCCAGTAACTGGATCTCCGCAGACCACCCTACCACAAGTTCGACAATGATGCCTCCGGAACGTGTAGCTAGTAAAATCTTGCTGGCAAAATGGACATCTTGGGACGCTCGCATCATCTTGCCAGCTTACAACAGATTGTTCAAGCTTTTTTCTCTCATCATTCTGCCAAGCTATGGGCCATCGTTTACTGGCCCCTGACTGTATCTGATCTGCAGGAAGCGTAGAAAGTAGCTGGGTAAGTCGAGTGAGTCGCTTTTCTAGCCGGGAGACCTCTAAAAACGCCTTGTCCACTTTCTGGCCCCGTATTTCGGCGAATCTGGACGTTTGGTTGCGTTCCTGGCCTACTCAGTGAATTAGATAAAAGCCCACTCCTTCAAAGAAGCATCTTGTTGCCTACCGTTATGATCGTTATACCCCTCCCTCGACTTGTAACAAGTCTCGCATACCCTGCACCAAAACCCGCGGACAGGCTCATGCTGTGCCGATCTGGACAGCTTCATTTGATACATGGTATGATCTTCGCAAAACAGCTTTCCGCACTTGCGGCAGTTTACGCTGCCAGTAGTAACGGTAAGCCGCTTCTGACACATGGGTTCCAAACAGACATCGTATAGACCGCGCGGTTGCCAGTGTTCTCTTGTAACTACTTCGTCGGGGTCTGGTATCCTTGGCGGTTCGTGTGCTATCTGGCCTGAAGGGGTTCGGTTGGGGGCAGCAACGGACAACGGCACATTGTGGTTGGATTCAAAGACGTCGAGACCCTTGAGCTTCTGGTTCAAGACAGCTAATGGCTGGAACCGCTTTGCCTTTTCCACCTGTATCTGAAACCAATCCTTTACTTCGATCTGCCTGTCATCTTCAAGATTCGCGTGCGTATCGTCAAGGTGCCTAGCTCCGATATCAGCGATGTGTTCAGCGCAGCATGTAGAAAGAAATGACGAAGTTACCTATTCAGTTGCAGCAACGTAAGCTGGGTAAAGGTAGTTAGCATCATAATGCGCACTTCTATGAAGCTTTATAGAAACAAAACAAAAACTCCCAACAACAACAGAGCGAATACAAACTCACCATCTCCTCATTGCAAATCGGGCAAGCGAGACGGGAGCTTCCTGCCGCCGCCGCAGCCCGAGATATAGAGGAATCGCCATTCTCCAACGATATCCGCGACACTATATCCTGGGTATCTGCTGAAATCTGAGAAGTGGAGGCCTGGGAGTTGAGGGAGATGCTGCTGGCTGACGGAGAGAGGACGCGGGATGGTTTCTGCGGCGAGGGTGCCGGGGCAGCAGGACCTAGAGATCTTCCACTGCCCAACACTCGGCCTCCTCCCAGAGCCCTCTTCGGCATGGTCTTCGTGCAAAGGAGGGGCGGGGCTCGCGAGCGGTGGGATGGGTTGTTGTAGGAGAATCCGGCCCTAGGGATAGGAGAGGGAGGAGGTGAGGCAGGGGAGCCTGAGAGAGAGGGCGGCGATAGGAAGTCCACTCCTGGGTCCGGCGGGACACGGGCCTTGACTGCGGAGTCCACCCGGCGGCTGAATCGCGGCTAATGGACCCCCCGCGCTTATTTAGTCCACGGTGAACTATATGAATAGTAGCTGTATTCATTTATTTAATATTATTAGTACTACAGTAAACCCCCGTTATAACGAATCAATTAAAACCGCCATAAAAATTCGTTATATCGAATATTTGTTATAATGATTTCTAATCAACTATACCTCAAAATAGCTTCATATATCCCTTTGCTTCTGATTTTGAAGCCTTCTAAGATTAACAGTGTGCTCCTGCTTGTCTAGAGACTGTATAAACTCTCTACTATCATCATTCTGCTGTTCCTTGTACAGACAAAGCAGCTTAATGACATCAAGTGTCTTATCAGATGAAATTCTTGATAGTTTCTCAATTTTCTCATCAGATTCTGCCTCAATCTCAGGATCAAATTGAGCAAGAACTTGCTCATCAATGCTTTCAATACTATTCTCAACAGCTTCATCAACAGAGTTAAGAAATTGATGAATATTCATAGCTTCATGAATGCAAGAGCTTAGTTGAAGATGTATGAGATCATCTGTAATCTCTTTAATAATCTCTGCATTCTCTGAGATAGACATCTCTGTCTGTGTCTCATCAAGTTTTTTTCTGAAGCTGTTCTGAATACTAAATGACTTCAGATTCTGCTCTCAGGTCTTAATCTCTCACTGAACTGTCTTCAAAACATTCATAGTTGAAATAGAGTCTCAGTTATTATTATTATTATTATTATTATTATTA
>PDNB01000317.1:0-12783 GCA_002573585.1 Helicocarpus griseus UAMH5409
CCCCCCCCCAAACGGCCGGTACGGTTCCTCCCGGTCAAAACGTTTATTATAGTGAAACCTTCTTGATTTTGGTTGATTTGCAGCGGTCGTGTTCACAGATAAATATACAGACAAACATAGTAACGCGTCCTTCTATACAACGCTTCGTACTTATTTGGGATATACCTAAAGTTTATCGATGCGTAAGTGAGCCTTTACTGCGAGTAAGCTTAGTATATCTTTTCCGTTTTATACTCACCTCACCCGCGACGCGACAGATATCTATCGGCGACGAGCCAGAACTCTGGCTTGGTATGATGATGAATCCGATGGGACTCCGAACCGTAATCCCTTCAAGAAATTCAGACACCGCTCTATGCGACCAAGAGAATCACGCACGGAAGACGGGTTGTCACCCCCGCAAACAGAAAGTGGCACTGCAATGATTCCTGAAAGAGATCGACAGGAAGAGATCGATAATGGATATTCCACGTCACATCGGCCAGCCAGCGATAATCTTGAAATGGGCCCAGCTGGTACCACGGTCGGCATTGCACAACTTGAGGGGAACAAGAAGAACCCCCTAAAAGGGATTTTCCCCTGAAACGAAGATTCTTCAAACGTACTGAAAAGGATATATCAAGGGACCTATCAGCTAAAGAACATGAAAACACACCACTGGATAAACAGAAGTTTACAATCGTGGGACAATTAAAGGCTACACTGCTGAACTCTTGGATCAACGTTTTACTTGTCGCTGTGCCAGTCGGGCGTAAGTTTCAGACTTCTCTCTTTTACAAGGCATGTGTTATACTGGCTAACTTTACTACCAGTTGCGGTACACCATGCACATATTGACCCAATCGCAGTTTTCGTCGTTAATTTCGTTGCGATCATGTATGCTCCCTAATAATTCAAGCCGTTGGAGACATTTCCACTAACGAAAAAGATAGACCACTTGCTGCAATGTTAAGTTATGCCACCGAGGAAATTGCCCTCAGGTATCTTGAAGCATACTCTGAAACTCGTAGCACAATTCTAATTTTCACTAGGGCGGGGGAAACTATTGGTGGTTTGCTCAACGCATCATTTGGGTAAGGGAAATGCGGAACCTGACATCTGGTTATTTAATGCTAACAATGCATAGCAATGCCGTAGAGCTTATCGTATCACTCTTGGCTTTGTTCAAGCACGAAATCATAATTGTTCAAACATCACTTATCGGAAGTATATTGTCCAATTTGCTACTGGTTCTGGGAATGGCCTTCTTCCTTGGGGGCATCAATCGAATCGAACAGAACTTCAACGTCACTGTGGCACAGACAGCATCCAGTATGCTCGCATTGGCTGTTGGAAGCCTTATAATTCCAACTGCTTTTCATGCGTGGTCTGAAGGTATGTTTACCTCGAAGAGACTTAGGGAAACAGTTACTGATTTGGCGGGTTGAAACAGCTGGGGAAGCGGGAATTGCAGAGCTGTCGCGAGGTAACCTCATTTAAGACAGACACTATTTTTCGTATCTCAGCATTAACATGCCTGTAGGAACGAGCGTCATCCTTCTTGCTGTGTATGGAGCGTACCTCTTTTTCCAGCTCAAGTCACACACCGAAATGTACAATAAACTGAGCGAAAAGGTCGAAAAGAGACGAGCGAGAGTTGAGCCTGGCGATGCTACCAGAGGCATTGCACAAATTGGGGCCGGGATTTCTGCAAGCATGGGTGCAGCAAATGCTCAAAAGATACCTATTGCCATTCCAGAAGAAAAGGAAGAGCCTCAGCTCACCGTCTGGGTTGCTTTATTCACCCTTGCCGCATCCACCACTCTGGTAGCTCTCTGTGCAGAAGCGATGGTTCGTTTACTACTTATCTTACAGCCCACAGCTAGTCTTAGGATAAATGGAAAGATTGATCTAATAAACTTATGAAGGTTGACTCAATTGACGCAATTACCACTCGTGGACACATTTCGGAGACTTTCGTTGGTCTGATTCTTATTCCAATTGTCGGGAATGCAGCTGAGCACGCTACCGCCATCACTGTTGCCATCAAGGACAAAATGGATCTCTCCATTGGCGTTGCCGTCGGGTCCAGTATGCAAATCGCTCTTTTGGTACTCCCTCTTATCGTCGTTATTGGCTGGTTTGCTGGTATGTTTGCCCTTTCTTTACCCCCCTTTCCCGGTTGAGCTTGAATCTTTATGTTTCCAGATTTCTAACAGTATCCTTTCGATACACCAGGAATCAGTGAAATGGTAAATATCCGATCCAGAGCTTTCTCATTCCGTGTTTACTGTGCGGCTTCCGATCTCTAATTTCAAAGCAGACGCTATATTTTGATGGTTTCCAAATTGCGATACTATTCGTCTCCGTACTTTTGGTAAGTGCACCTTTCCCTTCAAGTAGCCCTGTCATTGTAAGGGTTCTGACATGTCCTTCTGCGTCGTTACACCACAGGTTAATTACCTAATTCAAGACGGCAAGTCAAACTGGTTGGAGGGTGTGCTGTTGATGACCCTGTTTCTCATCATTTCCGTCGCGGCTTGGTAAGTACATCGCCCCCGGTTCTGGTTTCCCACACGCTGGGCTCTTGTCGACCTCTTCCATTCTATCCTAGGAAACATGGTTGAATGAAGATCCTTCATCATTATTAAATATACGACTAATTTATGCTGCGTAGGTTCTACCCTGCCAAATCCGAGCCAAAAGCCACATAAACAAGTGCCCTGCATGGATAGTACTTGGAGGCGTTTTCGGTTTCCTTCTCCCTTTGTACTTTTCGCTTCATTGTTGCGGCGCTTTTCTCATCCTAAAACTGTGTAACATTGATTCACCTGCCGGTAGGCTTAGGTCCATCCATTGCTGCCCAATGCTTTTTTGTTCTTTTGGTGCTTGCTTCGGTTGGGCAGTTTGCCTTTGTTATTCCGGAGGCAGTGTTCTTTTGTTGATATCATATCTCTTTATTAAGAACAGTTTTCAGATATCAAACCCTGAAGCTTTTACTACCCAAATATGGCCTATGTGTTTACTTATAGGTCAGTACATGCTCTTCGTTAGGGAACTTGGCTGTCTTAATAAGCCCGATGTCGATTCCGCCATATGATATTTCTGATATTGTTTCCAGGATTCGATCTACGGGCACGCCTTGACACACTTGAGATTGAGCTACTAGAAAGTCCTGCAGAATGAGAGAACGCCTGACAAATATCAGACACGGGGTTGGGTTCGCAAATTTGCTCTTCGTTCAACGTGAGATAAGCATATCAGCATATCGTTGTCAGGGCACATTCTGATCAGTATCTCAATGTCAAAGTACAGCTTTATTTTCCTTTATCGAGGACTTGCATCGGACTACTTTCAAGTGAACAGATAAGGGAAACTAACCCTGCTAGGCTTTTGAAGCGTATCAATTGTTCGTTGAAGTCAAAGAATAGTCTATGATCCGACACCTGTACCCATTTGTATGTTGAAGTATGTTGAACAGTTACGTTACATTTCCTGGTCTTTTGAGTCTATATCAACCTATGTACGCTGTCTTTCACATAACGGATATAATTGCAGCTAATAAATAGTACATCGAGTAAAGCCAAACCACTCTAATCTCATTCCTGTCACTCTAATCCTTCATAGACCCGATTTCGTGGCTGTAAATGTGGCCGTTCAAGCCAGCAGCGCAGCACCAAACACACGACCTTTCCGAAGTTGTAAGCTTAACGATTGCCACAACCTCCTGTAGCACTGCTAACCTTCTTGAAATCCCATATGACGTCTTATTGCAAATTGGGGAAGAGGCGTAATCTATCTGGCCGTTTCAAGAACATCATTCTTCATCTTTCTGGAACAAGTACACATGTTCTATTATCCGGCAATGCTCCCACGAGCCGAAGTATGGTTGTAGAAGAAAGGGCACGAAAATAACCGCCATGGGATAACCGACATACAAAAGCAAAAAAAAGACACAATAACGGCATTTCGGATCGCAACGAAAAATCTTCCTCGGTCAGATCGGGACGATCATCATGGATGACAATATCGGAATCCGAAAGAGAAATGAAGAGCCGGGTAATAATCAATGTCTGACACAAAGCAATATGTCCCAGATTACTGCCAGATCTCACAACAAGAAGGACATAATTGTGAAACAATGGTTCATATCAGATATTGTCACACCAGGCACAGGCATGGCTGTCGATCTGACGCAGATATTGATTGTTCGCCATATACGATAGATGACACCGTTTTATCCACGCCGACCAAATAAGTTGAAATAACGTCAAGGAGACGGGGGTGGAATAATCTCGTCGATCCCCTTTCCTTCATCTGGAAAAAGTGCGGAGACCCCATATATATTGAGTTGAACAGACCCGAGCGCTGCCCGCCGACCATCGGAATTTATGGCCGTGCTTCGAGTTTCTCGCCGGCTCGCGGAAGCTACACTTCTCATTCCAACCACTTCACCTTGTTTTCAACTTGTTTCAACATAAGCAAGACATGTCAACCCCTTTGCCGAACTCGTGGGGTAGTAATGATAACATGAATTCCGATTATTAAATCCACGTGCGCGGTTCCATCTTTCTCATGTGACTCTCGACACCTGTAAGTCAAACGGATAGACAGACACTACTACTGCCGCATCTGAAGGAGCCGATGAGGGGAGGGGGGAACGCAATATCCCGGCTGAGATAGCGTCCTTTTGCCGGTCCCCAAGTTAATGGTGCTCGGTACGTTAGCCTTAACTACCGCTTTTGAGGCATCCTGCCTTGTGCAGCGCCCAGACAGGGGCGGCGCACGTCGAAGCGAACGGGACACACGAACGCGCGAATATGACGAGGGTCTCGGCTTCGACGGAGGACGGATAGTCTGCTCTTTCTCAGCTCGACATATTATTTCATGTGCAGCATGGGGGGTGAAGAGGCGACCATCATATCCGTATGCTAACGGATCCTGACGCATCGCGTTTTCCCGACCATCGTTCAGTCCTCCTCCGTTGGGATGTGCTGTCTGCTCTGTCCATGGCAATCCGCGCAACCCCTCAGCACTAGGAGATCGCCCGAGAAATTCTCGGTTGGCGAACGAGAAGAAAGCCGTCAACTATCACAAGGGAGCAAGCACTACGTCAGGAAATTCCTACTTATTATGGAACATCTTAAAATCTCGGCTACGAACTAAGAACTGCGACGTCAAACATTCCATCTTTTCCCATGTGCCTCGCCGCCCGTGTCTGGCTCTTTTTGCAAATACAGCTATTTCGTAATCTTACGACGGACAGATCCGAATTATTCCTTTGGGCTTGAATGCAACGAGGGCGCGCATCCGCATTCTGATTTTGGGGGCCAAAAAAGGGCATCTAATTGCTGCAATTCAGCTGGTTGTCGCCGGAGGCAGAGCCCGCTTTTCCTCCAATCTCGCTTGGAGTTTTACCGAACTGTTCTGGCAACAATACTAATAATGAAGATGACGTCCTGTACTTGCTGACAACCCAATGAATTATAGCCCGAGACTGACGTTTTCTCTATCTATGTCTTGTACCGGGGCGGAGAGATCTCGAGCCAACCAGATGGTCGGTGGTATGTGCACACTGCTACAGTGGCATCAAGCCAAGAACGAAACTAAAGGGCAGTTTCGTTAAAGTTGACCAATCTATGCAAGCGCTGGCAATCAATACTTTGACGCGAACGCCATGCAGCTGTCATGATCATTTTGTATATTTTGTTATACTCTTATTCCTGTTCACGAGGCGCCATCTCTCGCGTCCTCATCCGACTTCCGAGACAAGCTATAGGGTCTCTCACCAGGCCATCAAAGGGCCTCTGACAGCCTCGACGCCTGGGCATTCGCTTTTGAAGACGACGTACGGCAAATGTGAGGATAACTCCGAGGAAGCAGCATCACGCAAACGTGTTCTATTGGCACAATCGCTACTAGTCTGAGGATTAGTATATTTAGACGGTACAACATGAACTCGCCCGAAGGAAGAAAGGCTCCCTCGGTCTGTAACCTTGACGGGACATAATTCTGACTAGTTTAAAGAACACTGTGAGTTCTCAGCCGCGCTTGGGCCTAGGACCCCTCTCCCGCGTTCGTTCTAGAAACCAGAGCCCATGGGCCATAGCAGGGCGGGGACCCTGAATATCAAAGCGCCAGATTGTTCGACGGTCATGATATGGATCAAGATATGCAGGAGAAAGCGGGAGAGGCCGGGAGGAGAAGAGTCAAGACCCTACGTACGTACTAGTATGCTAGGAAGAATAATATAGCAGAGCTGCAAACCCCTACCATGTCCCGCCTAGCAAAGCCAAACGGCATTATTCCAGCGTTTTAAGGGACAGGGATTCCAAAAACTCTAGGAAAGCTAGCCGGAGTTTTCTTTTCCCCTCCCCACCTAACCCCTACACATTTCTAGCGCGTTATTTTGCAATAACGGGATGAAAATCTCCTTTCGTCCTGACATTCAGTTTGCTGGTCTGTTCGCTAACTACACTCGTGCGCCACAGTTGCACTGAGCCTTTTCCTTTGCAACCCATGTTCTACCTATAGCCATACCCATCTTTTGATGGGGCTGGGATGTGGTTGCGAGTGGCAGCGGTATATACAGGCCGCGTTCGGCCGCGTTCATACTATGTCCTGCAGCCGAGCCCGCCGAGTTGAAAGAGAACAGGACCCTTACAACGGGAAAGAGAATCACGCATGAACAGATTAGAGGCTGCGGGAGATAGTTAATTATCGTACACGAAGCGGCTCAGATATGCGTATTCACGGATGTGATGCCTAAAAGGCACAGCTATCACTCTAATTATCCATGACATCAGTCATGGATTAGACAGTTGACTAAGGCAGGTTCATCTCTGATAATGGCGTTTAACAACCCGATATACGCTGGTACCAAGACAAATATATTATCCTGTGGACCCTGATTTGTAGAACTAAGCCATTTTTCCCGCCTGCTGCAGTCGCAGAGTGTCTTGAGCTCGCCTAGAGGCCGAGTTCCGAACACTCCGGAGTATGAGCTTGACTTTCTGAATCTCGTTATGAGATCTTTAGCCCATGATAGCTATTTTCCTGTTGAACATACCATCGGTTGAAAGGTAATAGTCGCGTGTCCTCGCATTTCAGAGTGGCCTGATGATCACGCCACATATCATACAATATTTAATTGAAAAAATGGACTAGAGAACTGAACAAAAGCCAATGGGATAAGTGTTCACATCTACATATTTCCCAGTGACGTTCGCTACAATCAAGAAGCGTATGTATACACATAGCATAATGCACAATTTTTATCAAAAAAGAACACCACTGGCAGGGGATTCTAGCACCCTCCCCGCCCCTAGTGACCCCGGGCGATTTGAGGGGCAAACAATGTTCTAGAAATGGTCTAGAAAACCTATGGCAGGTTAGTGTTATTTTCGGATACCCACAACTAGTATTCCCTCTCTATGAAGCCCTTTGCGACTTTGCTATTGCATTACCCCCGGCCACCAGCTAATGAGCCCCATATATGTCGGAAGCAAGGGAGATGGAATAGATTGGGAGGCAGCACTAGAAGGTCACCGACCCATGCTGATGAGAATAATGTTATTGCATGTGCGTTAAGAAGGGAAGACTCACCACATTTTACCCCTTATCTAGACAAGAAAAAGCCAAGTATGTAGGTCTTACTTCTAAGCCAGGTAGATATATTTCTATCCAGGGACCATTTCGATTAGCCAGGGCAGACCGGCCACCAAGACGGAATTATTTGATCTATGCTCTCGGACTGCAGGCAGTAGAGTAAGCCAATCACATCATTGTCAGTTATAGTGTCATGTTGGTTATATACAGCGATTGTTGAACTACATACATGGTTTCCAGCCCGAAATGGTTCGTGCGAAGGAAGGGCGGGAACAAAGATTAAGCAAAATTTATGAGGGATGCGTATGTAGCAGTCAGCTAGCTGGTAAGGATTGCCGAAGTGACCATGGGCATGGATAGTAACATGGACGTATATTCTGGATCGCATAATACTCATGGTCCGTATGGTCCCTGGGGCGGATCTTTTCCAGAAACATTATCGAAGGTAATAATTATCATGTATGCAAATATAGCTGAGAGCCCTTTTGACTGCAGGGTCCACCACATAATCCACTGCGCTTATGGAGATAGATTGCGGTATTTCATCTATTTCGAACAGTGCGCAGTTAATAAAATTTACTTATTTTCAAACACGAGCAACTAGAACACACGAATGGGGAGGATAGACAGATGGAAGATCAGAATTGGACAAATCGCGAAGAGGGATTCAACTCGGTAATTCACTTTCTCCTTTTCTATCGTATGTTTTGAATGAATAAAATACCGGGATTTCCATGCTTACGTCTTTATATGACGGCAAATCAGCACAACCAGAGTAAATATTCAGAGTTATTTGCAGTCGTCACTGGCTTTCTCTATCTATAATGTTAGGGACACTTAAAAGAAATGCCACGATCTAGATGTCATCTCACAGTTAAACCTCAAGACATATGTACATGTAAGATAAGAAACGGATTCATTCAAAATGGCAAGGGGATAAAATTCCGAAGGATCCGAGAAAGCAGTCTTATTTCGTTTCTTTCCAATTTGCAAACGGAAGATATCCCGAACCGAGAAGCCTGTAACAGCGTCGTCTTCCCGCGCAATATAGCAGCCCTGAGGGTGTCGCCATTTTGCAAATGGCTCAAAGGGTCCGAGTACCTAGAACATGCCTCGTTAGCCTGCCAATACGTACTTTGCGTATGTCGACAAGGTAAGCAAACTTCAGCAGCGAGAAATTGCCTGATGTATTATCAACGATTCGCGGAAAGCAGACAGTCTCTTGGGTTGATTCAACGATACTTCTCTCAGTCAACCTATTTGGCTATGCTCCCTATATTGCTTGGGAGACTGGGGGGGCAAAACCTCGTAGCATCGCCCATTTGCCAAAAAGGCCCGATTGCAGCCAAAAACCTTGGGAGGATTGGCCCAAAAGCGCACTACGCGGCGAACGGTTAACTTAGATTACTGCCCAGGTGCTGCTCAAATACTGTATGTAAAAGAGGAGAAAGGCGCTTATCTAGAGCTCTAGCTAGCTAAATAGCTTAAGCCTAAGCGACTGAAGCACGCGCGAATAGAAGCCACACGGAAAACCGACCCGGGATTCCCAGTATGGCTCATGCTACTCTCAGCTCTCAGTAGAGGCTACGAGCCGGCCGGCAGACGAGCATCACCAAGGAAGTAAGCCTAGAGGGCGTCACATACGATATGGGTCAGAGAGCGAGCGAGGCTGACACTAAGGTGTGCTGCTGAGAGACCGGGTTAAAAGAGTTAAGGCAATTTCGTCTCCCGCCATCTTTTTCCCGTCTGCCCCCTGTCACGGAAGAAGAGCCGACACTGGCAACCTGAATAATACTATACTGTAATAGAGTATGAACGCACGGCTCATCGTTTCCTTTACCATGCAGCGGTGAAGCCAGTCCATCAAATAGAAGAGACAGACGCATCACTGCCAATACAGAAATGGGAAAGAAAACGGAGAGGCGAAATAATGATATGAATACGAACATCATCGAATCGAATCATCCGAGAAGCGATATTGGGGGCCGGCTGAGTGTGCCAACCGTGACTGACGGCAACAACAAAAACCCGGCCGAAAGACAGCAGCAGTAAACGAGAACCCGGTCTCCTGATTTGTGGCGTTGTATTTTCCCGACCGCACTTGATACCACCCAACTGGTCGGGCGACGGGTGATGGGTGATGGGGGTTGAGTGGGCGGATATCTGGATGAAACGGTTAGGGTTAATGCACGAATATAGGCAAAATTGGCGGCTGTCACAGCCTGTCAGCGCCTCCCAAGCCATAGATGTCAGCGGTACCCGCACGCGAAAGGAAATGCAAGTCATCTGGCTTTTATCTTTGCTGAAGTTGGTGTTTTGAAAGTCTCTGAAACTCAGATGGCGGAAATTGGAATGCTGAGACCGTGTGCTCTGGAAAATTCAATACATACTAGTATACTTACCTAGCATTTAAGGGCACACTTCATTATCCTTTTATGCGAACAAGTGTTACGCACATCTGAAAGAAGAAAGTACAACTTATCACTTTGATATCATCGCAGTCTATACATAAATGCCCGCATTTGCAATTCCTTCCCAACCAAATTGAGCAATCATCGATTGATGACATTTCCCCAGAAAAGCTCACGCGACAACCAGATATTCCATCCCAACGAACTCTACTAAACCCAAGGCTTTCTGCATCTGCAATATCCCCGATGAGACCACCCGCGCCTCCTCAACAATAACAATAATAATGGCAAGTAAATGATAAGGCGAAAAAGGTGCAAGGGACGCAGCCAAGACCATGCGACACTTTGTCTCCCATAGTCGGGTTTCTATAAATACGAGTAGGTTGAGCTCCCAAAAATAGTAGCATCCATGCATGTGCATCATCATCATCAACGTCAACCTTTTATTAATTGACCATTTCTGCATCTGTCTGACCTCACGCACATATTCTCAATAGTGAAGCTTTTTTCGGCACAGCTTTTTTGCTATTCATTCTCTGCCCGATTTCGTCTTGAAGGACGTAATCAAATGCCTCCTATCTTCCTATGGTACTGTACATGTACATGTACTTTTATCTAACAACAGGGATGGGTAGGGACAGACTCACCAGGCCAATCCTGTTCCGAGGATAGCGGGAAGGAAAGAAAATTGGAAAAAAAAGTCGACTTCTGAGCGAATCGGGTTGGCTCGGCTTTTCCAAAGGTTTATCGAAGATAGCTGTTTTTCAAATCTTTCCCCCCGCGGATTCAAAAATCCGTTCGTACTACTTAACCTTTCGTTCAGTGAGTTTGGGGGTTAGATACGCACTCAGATACACACTCACGGCACCAGTTCATCAAATATCAACCCCTGTCGCAGTCTCGACTATTATTATCCCAACTGATATGATAGGCGTTCACTACTAATCGAAATAATAAAAGCAGGGGAGGACGAGGCCAGATTCTCTGCTGGTCGCGTCGCACGTACATGTACTAACTTTACTGGTAGTACCCGTTCGTCTCTTGCCCACGGGCGGGAACAAGGTCAGGGTTGGTTTGGTTGGCAGCTGGATTATATGTCCGAGGTTCGCGGGCAGATAAGGTCGGCAACTAGCGAAGCTAGTTAGCTTGTAGCAATAATAGTAGCAATAATAATGCAATATAGTTTCTAGCGAAGCCGACAACTGAGCTGGAAGCCACGGGCCATGGCGGAGGTCAAGTGTTCATGAACATGAGGTTCCCGGCTCCCATGTGAACTACTCCGCTAGCCTGGAAGAAAAGGTGCGGGGAAAAAACTACATTGCTCTTCATGACCGAAAGGCGAAAGGTTCTCTTTGGGAAGGCGCTTGAGAAGGAGGAAAAAGAGTGGAACTGATATCTTCGTTCTGGATTATCGGGATCAGCTTGAGAGAGTACGGAGTAATGAATAATGCTGTTACATAGCAACGGGAGTAGATCTTTCATATGAACTCAAACCGCTTACATGCACAAGCACATCGCCTCAAGATTCCAGGAGGGGTACAACAACAAGTATGTGCATATCTACCGCCTGATGCAAGAAAACGCCAACAATTTCCCACCTCCGCGTTCCCCATACGCGTCATAATACCACCCCATTCCCGTCCCGAGAACGAGGTAACTTTCAGATGAAATAACCCGTCTGCGTCAACCCTTGCAAGTTTACCAGCTCTCCCCAAAAGTCCGGAGCCCCCACAGTAATCCTGGGGTAAAGAGTTTAGGAAAGAAATACGGCATTTGCCGGTTGAACCTAGGTACGTACGTCAGAGTGAGTTCGTTTAGGGTTATTTCGGGCGACGGCAGTAAGCATGTTGTACAGCATCTTTTCTCTCTCCGCGGATCATGTGTAAATTGCGCGTTCTCGCTCGAAATGCCGGGATAGACAGACTCCTTTGCTCCTCCAAGCTGTTTCAAAAAGCAGGTCAGTTTAATTTCAGTAGTTGTCCATTTTGCAAGTCACCTTGACTGGTGACTGGTATTATCCCCACTTTCGTGGTATCTGTTGGAAGGCACACCGGGATGGATACTAGTAGTAATGGAGGTTGGGCGGAAGTCCAAAACTTCCTTGGTACGGATTCTTTCCCAGAGTTGAGTACTAGTATTGACATAATAGAGGTTTGGGGGAGCCCGAACTTGGGTTGAACTGCCTATTCCGAAAACACTACTCGACGAAAGATGTCGGGGTTTTGTCCCGAAAAAAGGGGGCTGTGTCCAGGATCTTCAGCTCAATCATCGATTATCAACTGACCCGGTCGGTCCGTGACGGGTATGACAATAATTCCAACATCCATAGGTTGAGGTAGGTTGAGGGGAAGGGGAATCCTTATCCTTTTCATTTCTGGTACCGCCAACCATAGATTGTTAAGTAGTGGTCACCAAGCTTGAAGAATAATAGTTGGAATTTCGAATATTATTATTCAACAAAAATCAAAATTCAATGCGTGTCCGGCAATGATGACGATGATGCTGTGGTTGTCAGCGACTCAGCTGCCAGCTGCCCGCTTGTACCAGGTCAAGGTCAGGGATCTTGAGGCTGCCGATCGGGACAAGTCTGAGCCCGTTGATCCCTCGGTGAGCGATGGATGGGATGATGAGGCCTTTTTTTGCTTTTTTGTGCCCATTGGCGGTTATTACTATTTCCCCCCATTGAATGATGTGATGGGAAGGACGCAACAATTTGAGTGCTGATTTCAGAACGAATTCGGAAAGCCAAAAAAAAAAAAAAAAAAAAAAAAAAAAAAAAAAAAAA
>PDNB01000318.1:0-20415 GCA_002573585.1 Helicocarpus griseus UAMH5409
GAACCCTCTAGCTTGTGCCTGGTGCTCATACAAAAGAAAGAGAGAGCCTGAGAAGAAGGGTAGGACTCCTAGATCAAGGCGTGGTTGCGCTGCCTGTGGTAATATCCCTCTCTGCCTGAAGGGGAGGTGCTGGGCGGAATTCCATTCAATTTACTTAATTAGGGTTAGGTCAAATAAATTACATAGATTACCGTATTACAGCCAAATACCGACAATCTTCTATGTAAAGCAATCATATTCGTGTATTTAATACGCTAATGTACACGCTAAAAATACGCTTATTGTGCCTCGCCCCCAGACGATAAATACTACGTCAATTGTGACTCGCCAAGAACAGTGGGTCCCCTGTTGATTGATGCGCGTTGACACATTGCTTGAGGCTCTGCAAGATGAATATGGACAAGTCGACAACAGTCTTGTGGTTCTTGCGCCTCTTGCTATTGAACAATGATAATATTTTTAATGGAACTAGCCGCAGACCCAGTGCACTGTGCATTTCACATGTTGTATCAGGCTATCAGCCATGGACTTAGCTATGATTCTTTTTATCTTTTTTCTTCTTTTTTTCTTTAAAGAAATTTGACCTACTATATACAGGGTAACTCGAGGTGTGGATTTAATAAGTCGCCGAAATGAACTATCCCCTGCCTCTTTCTCTCAGGCTAACGAGTCAAGAAGGCGCCCGGTCAGGGACTCAGGGCAAACTTCTTGATGTTTGTCTAGGGCATAGCCCAGTCGTTCGGAAATCCCTCTGACACATTTGTTCTGTCACCTACCGCTTCCCGTCTCCGTCAGAGCCCTTTATAGGGACCAGGCCCTAATATCCCTGTTAGTCAAAGGGGGGAGGTGGGGTCTGATGGGGTCTGTCAGTTAATAATAGGCGACAGAGCCTCTTTGTGGACAGCTCTTCTGGCGATTCTCCGCAGATCCCCTTGAACTCCCGCACAGTTGTTCAAGACAAAATACTCGTTCAACATATCATTGCGCTTTATCAAGGAGTTCTCGGAGTAGGAGATGGCTGCACCAGGGATTCGGAGCTTGTCTCTTTCTGCCAAGAGCAAAACAGATCAGCTTTCGGTAGGAATCACATTGTTATGTCATGTATCGTCCTCCACAACAACCTCCCATGTGGTGGACGAGATGTGTCTGGAACAGGGCAAGGAAAGCTACCATCCTACTAGGGCTCGTTTAGCGTCAGAGAATTTCCCCTGCGCCTAGCCGGGCGCAGGCGTAAGTTGTGCTTTCCATCGGCAATATGCATGGGTTACTCACTGACATGCAGCATGGCATGGCCACTCTCTCGATTGGGGGTTAACTAGATGATTGATTGCCAGAATCTTGCCCCCATTATCATGGCACTATACCTCATGCAGATGACTTGTCAGCCTAGCAAACAAATTATCCATGTCAGTCCGGAAGATACAATTATAGCATAAGGCTCAACTCATTTCTAAGAAGGGTTAAAGCAAGCAGAAGTATGGTGGATGCCGGAGACTTTGTGCTCCAGTGTCACCGAAGCTTGGTTGCATGGTGTAGGGGCGAACATGACCAGTTCCAGAGGGAAATTATATATAATGGCCGTTGTCAGTTCCTACAATATCATGTCACGCAGATACTCACATTCAAACGCTGCTAGCCCAACATGACGTCCTTGTTATGGTATACAACCGCTCTTCTCTTAATTTTTCAACGAGGTATGATCTTCCACTCCGATTTAGGCACCAGTAATGCTAATCCAACCCCAGCTTTTGCACTTCCCCTTTCCGAACTGCCAGCGTACGATGTCCATGGCGATTGGCTAAGTCCTGCTGAATACAAGCGACAAGCGGGCGACCCGAAAGTTGCACTTCGAGTCTTACCACTCGGTGCTTCGATCACATTTGGGACTGCCTCTAGTGATGGCAACGGTTACCGAAAGGCACTTCGTGATGCCATGACGTTTGCAGGTCATTCAGTCGACATGGTGGGGTCCCGGAGGAATGGTAACATGAAGGACAATGTGAGTTCAATTTCCGACGTGGCTCTGATTAAGTGTCTTTAATCTAATACTGAATCAAGGAAAACGAGGGTTGGCCTGGTTATATCATCGACGACGTCCACAATAAGGCTGAGCTTCAATACCGTCTGAAGCCAAATCTAGTTTTGGTTAATGCCGGCACAAATGACTGTGCCCAAAAGATTGACTTCGACGGCCAGCCTCAAAGGATGAAGAATCTGGTCGAGGGTTTGTTCAACAATATACCTGGTGTCACAGTCATCTTGTCGGGGTTGCTGCCTAACACGGATAACGATCCGTGTACAAAGACCATGAATGACAACTATGCTACAATCGTCGATGATTTGAGGTCCCAGGACCGAAAGGTTGTCTTTGCTAATTTGGTATGTTTGGGGTGAATAAGCACTCGTTTTCTCATCGTTAACCTTCAGCCTATAGTATGACGGATTCATAACGGAAAATGATATCGCAGACGGGGTTCACCCAAATGACTTTGGGTACCAGAAGATGGCGTCTGTCTGGTGGCATGCTTTCACCAAGGCCCAAGAGCAAGAGTTTATAACCGCGCCTGAAGAGAACGGCTTGTTTGGCAGCTCCAGCACAGGGGTATGTATCAAGAAACACGGTACGCTTTTTGAACAGATTTGGGCGAAGTGTGCTAATATTCTTCATAGTGAATATCTATCGCGTTTTCTTTTTTCTCTTTTTCCAAATCCTCAGTGATATGATATATAGAGCGCTTTGATTGAAATAGACATTACTGAGAACAATTAAGGATGATGTTCGTGGTGGACATAGAGAGATTCCAGCGAGGAAACTCTTAAATGTCGTACACTACGATGTACTTATACCCACATATTAATGAGTACGAGGTCGTCGCTTTCAAACGCTGGAGTTGCATTCTGTCCATATATTTTAGCTGCTTTGGCCAGTCTGATAATACCCGCCAGTTATAGACTGCGCCAATGCGGTCGCTTAGAAATAGAAACTGAGCAAAGTGCTTGATGCTCGTCGCTAACCGATAAGGCTGATCTCAACCCGGAGCCGCCATCCAAGGATATGAATCCTTCGTTCGTGCTGCATCGATAAACCGACCACTAAGTGACCCCCTATTTTAGCGCGTCATAAAAATGAATGCAGATCACCATAAACCAATTTTTTATCTTTTGACCTTTCAGCTTTAAAGGGAAAACGACTCCAGGGCCCGGTGTTTTCTAAATATCACACCTACTTCGAAGTCTACTTCATCCTCTAGAGTCCTTACCAGGTAATTTGATTCTGGATTGACGAAAGAGAGAGGATGAGGCACCCGGTCCATCACCGCTTAGCCTCCATCTCACAGAGCTTCGTTGCGTCATATTGCTATCTCTTCATTCTCTGCTTGATCCTGCCGTCATCGGTAGTAGCACAAGGCGCGGATGAACAGACGTGTTATTGGGCCGATGGAAGACCAGTTACATCGACCAACACCGTAACTCTCGTGCCATGCTCGAACAACGGAACTTCGTCTTGTTGTAGGCCTGGAGACGCATGTCTCAAGAATGGCCTTTGTGGCTCCGGCGCGGATGGGCATGTGAGTTCTGTCTTTTATCCTGGTGTCCTAGTTATGTTGCACCGTTTTCAATTTCTATTGTTATATCTCCGGGCACTGCACCAAAGGGAGAGTAAAAGGTGACAAACTAATAAAGAATACATACAGACTTACCGAGGCGCATGTACGGATAAAAATTGGGGCAATGAGGACCTATGTCCGACAAAGTGCACTCAGTGTAAGTAGTAACCCACCCCCCGTCCTAGCGTAGAAGCCGCACTTTTTTTTTTACTGTTTTACTGCTAAGTCCTCGCATAAATGGTTAACTCTTGAATTACTCAAACTAATGAACTACTCAAACATATTTCAGATAACCCACGCGCGCTTTCTATCGTCTTCCCCTGCCCCGCCAACGCCGAGGGACAATGGAAATGGTGGTGCGGCAACACAAACGGCGGTCGAATATGCGACGGCCGGGACTCTGAGTATTGGGATTGGGTTCCCGGCCCCATAGATCACATCGCCACCTCCGCTGCCAACGAAGCACCAACGGTGTCCACCTCTTTACTGCCAACCTCTACCTCTTTATTGCCAACCTCTAGACCCAGCTCAGAGACGTCACCTAACTCGCCGGGCCAAGGTGACAACAGCGCCGGGACAGCCCCGCCGGATCTCAGCGACATGGTGAAGACAAGCACGCCCATCGCTGTCGGTTTGGGCGTCGGAATCCCGTTGCTGATTATTGCTGCGTTTGCTACTGTTCTTTACTTTCGGGAGCGGAAGGCAAGGGAAAAGGCGGAGAGATTGCACGCTGCCACTTTGGGGATGGGGCCGCAGGAACTTATGGATCTGGCGAAGTATAAGATGGATGGGACTCACGGAAGGGTGGAGATGGATTGGCAGACGCCGCGGCGGCATGAGCTCCAGGGGAGAACCGTAGGAGAAATGAGAGCATAGCCCAACTCTGGAGTTGGGATTCTCACTTCTAATATTTCAAACGATGACAATGCTGAAAGTGGCTATGTACGCTCACATTCCGCTGTGGTCAGCCCATTTGTAAAGTCTGCGTTTATAACTGTCGGAAGCAAAGGGAATCAATAGAATTTGTGTATTGGATACGCTAAAGTCCATCCTAAATACGCCAAGCTGATTATGCCTAGTCACGAAAACGAGGAGATCAAAAGTACTTGTATATCAGATGCTAACAATAGTACCCTAAACATTTCTACTTACAGTACATTATCCCTAAACTCCCTCACAACGCGGCCCCCAGCCCCATTTCACCATCGTCACCGCTTCATGGGTCTCCTCGCAATCGGCTTTCTAATCTCTGCATCATACTGCAGCAGCTTCGCATATCGATCCTCCGAATCGAAACACTTGGTGCGTATATGCACCTTGGACCCCTGCGTAAGCGCAAACCCGCTCTCCATCATTTCGACAAAGTACCTATGCGCCTCGCGGAACTTCCCCGCGTCAACACACAGCAATATTAACTGATCATAAGTCATGCGGTCGGGGAACACATCCAGTAGCACCATCTCCTGCACAAAGGTGTTGGCTAGATCATGCTCACCTGTCATCCGGCAGCCGCGGATGAGGTGATTGAATGTTGTTGCCGTGGGGCGATGGGAGAAAGTGTCCTGGAGCGCGCGGTAGAATTCTAGTGCGACGCTCATGTGGTTATGATGCACAGCGACTTCGATGGCGGCATTTGTGGCTGCCGGCGGGATGTTTAGACCTTCTTTGTTTTTCATTCTTGCCAATGTTGCCCACAGGGTGCGGGGTGAAAGGTTAGTTTGTATGCAGTAAGTGAATATGGAGCGGGTGGCGCTTTCGTCGAGTTTGAAGGCGGCCTTTTGCGCTGTGCAGAGAGTGCGGAGGGCTTGGTCGAGTTGATCGGCGGCAAGAAATGTGTCGACGAGACGGTTGTAGTCTTCCAGTAGGAAAATGGCGTCGCGCTCCCGCATCACGCGGAAGACTTCGCGGGCTAGCCATATATTTCCTGTCCGCGATGTCATCGTGAGAATATTACTGCACACCCCGTAGGGTGGGTTGAGGAGGCCAGCCTCCACGCGCTCTTTCCACACATAACGGACGCATTTTTCGTGGTAGCATTCGCTAGACGTGACGAGGACTTGGAACCAGAGGTTTGGGGAGAGTTCTTTCCCGCTATTCTGCCACCTGCACATCAATTCCATTACCATGTCGAAATCCTCAACGTCACATAGGTTGTAAATCAAAAGACTGTAAAGCCATTGTTCGACGGGGATATTTTGAGCCTCCATGTGCGATATCTGGTCCAGTGCCATTTCAAACTGGCCTTCCCGGATATATCCAGTCACCACATTATGCCATCCCTCTGGCGAAATGGCCAGCCACCGGTCCCGTAAAGTGCGGAGAATCTCCTGGCGAAATAGGTAATCTGGGTGTATCGCAAGAACCTGGCCATTGTAAAGAATTAGTAAATGCGCGAGACCAACTCCTTACAATAACCAGCGGAGCATAAAGTAATTACCTTCAGCACCGCATGAAGTGTAGCCGAGTCAAACGGTATATTGTTCTCGCGCATCTCATCAAGCAGTTTCCGAACATTCTTCGGGCATCCCATGAACGGGTGCGCATTCGCCATTATTAACGCCCAGTAATGAAACGTTTGAGGTTGAGTACCACGTCTCCGTATCAGCTCACTCAACAGTCTCATAGTATGTTTGTAATTGGGCTCGCGCTCCGCCGTCTTGCGAAGTTTACTCTCTAGAAACTCGGGATATGATACCTTCCGGAGATGGTATGGAAGTTGCGTGAAATCGTTGAATACTCTTGTTGACAATCGCGATCCCGGGGTGTCTCTAGCCATCTCTTTCAGCAACTCAAAATCACTATTCTCGTGCTGCGATTCATTATCCTTCTCCGAGGACGCTTGCGGCTCCGTAGGGCGTGAGGCGCCGCCCGTCGCGGAAGAGAAGGTTCGGGCGGGGGAACGTGCCTTGACGGCGCCATTGCCCTGTCGTTTCAGCGGCCACAAGCGATTCGACCGGTTCAATGGCGTCTGCTTGTAGGAGGGGCAGAGGCAATACCATAAGCCATCTGCCACGAGCGGTTTTGGAGGCATGTTTCAATTGCGAAACCGGCAATGTCTTGAGGTGTTCGCAGCTGCGAAAGGCTGGAAACTTTGATTCCGCTGGCATTGTGCTTAGTCATCGTCATTTCCGCCCTGGAGTCCACAAACACTATTCTTTGATGAGATATCAATTGAGAAGCGGGTTTCTATTTCGATTCTATTATGTCTATCTAAAGCTTTTCTATAGGTTCCAATCAAAGTTACGGTTCTATAAAAGCGGCAATATGGCAGAAGCGTTTTGAACATATGCATAGTATCCGGAATCCTAACCACCCATCCTTCCAAGTTGCTATCCAAAATGCGCGGAATAACTAGGATGGAACCAGCGATTCTTTAAGAGAACAAATTGAGTCCCTCCTTATCTCCCTCCCATGTTTTCTGTAACCTTGCTCTCTTCTTCCTTTCATAAATGCCCCGAACGACGCGCTTCACCTGGTCCTCACCTTCAGCGAAATTCGCTTGGGCAAGCCCAACCACGCCATCTACCTGGTCTGCAGTATAAACGAAATTCCACGTACTCATGAAGTCGTCATTGGCGGGATCTATTGGCTCAGGGGGCCCTGAAGACTCGGGTGGAGAATCTGTGGTATTCTCCGAAGGTACTGTCGAAGATGAAGATGGCGCTGCCGGCGTTGGTGGTAGTCCAGGCTTGACCGAAGGTGCGTTAGGGTTTTTTAGAAGTGGAAAGTATACCACGGCAATACCAGCATTAGGATTCATGAGGCGGAATTCTGATTCGGTATCATCTTGTGAAGGCAGATGGAACAATCTCTTAGATGGAGGCGGTTCCTCTGCCGAAGTTTGTTCCTGAGTGGTTCCAAGCCAGACGTTGCAGTAAGTCAAATCAGTTGCTTCTGGGTCTGCGCTTGACTTTGTAGGTTCTTGTACCTCACTCGGAACGGATCCGGGGCTCTCCAAATCCTTCTTGACGATTTCACCGTTTGGCTCCGGACTTTGCTCTTTGGCGGCGGAAAGCTTCTTGTCCGAGACTTCCCGTGTGCTTCTTGCCTCTTCTTCGATTGTCCTGGCTGTTTCTGCAGGTTTCGCCCCAGGCTTTGGCCAGCCCGATCCAATTGGCCAACCTTTAATACCTCTTTGGCGCGCGTATCCTTCAACCACCGAAAGCCAATTTTCTTCTTTGACGTCGGCTGACGCATCAAAAACGACTATCATGTCGACGTTACGGCCGGGTCGAAGTAAAGGATAGATAGGTAGATTATTACTCATTCCGGCATCCATGAGGCGGAGCTCCGGTGTATTGAAAACAGACTCTGGACATGTCTCTGGTAAACGGCCCTTCAATCCGAGCACATAATTCGGTATTGACGCGGGGTCAAACGGGTGGACACGGATAAGGTCATCGCTCTTGCCCTCAAGAATGGAATCGATGCCACCGAATCCTGCGAGCCCTCGTAAAACAGGCCTGATCTCCTTGTAGTAATGAGCAAGAGTAGCGCAGAATGCGCTTCCCCATATCCCCATGAGCACTGAAATACGCAACTCAGGGGCAGCGTAGTCTCTCGAGTTGGTGACGGTCTTACCCTCTGAGAATTTCCTTCCTGATGCCCACATAGGGATTCCGGCTGAGAACTCTTCGCAAAACATTTCGTAGGGAGTAAACTCAAACCACTCGAACCATGTCTCTTGCTTTGCCTCGGACCTTTGTCCTTCTGATATGATCTCCATGGAGGAGTCAGGCACAACGTCATCCTCCGGTGGTATCTCATGACGCACAGCGGTGTATATCGGTAGCGGATCGGAGCCATTGTCGATAAAATGTCTTTGATTCGAAAGCTTAAGATCGCGATCTTGCAAGTCCAACGGCTTTCGGGACGGAACCAAAAGTCTGGCCGTCAAAAGCAAACCATATATATCTACCAATCCAAAGTCGGACTCTGGGTTAGCTTTCAGCTTTTCCACCAAACCCCTTAGCAGATATTTGTTGGTTGGGGCGTTTGTTAGTTGGCTAAGCACCTCAGGGGGGAAAGCAATATGAATCCCAAGCCTTGTTTTCAAGTGATCTAGTACTTTGGCAAAATCTCGACCCCCTAGTGACGAATTGTACAGCGTCTGTAGCCAGCAAGTGCCACTGACTCCAGCAGTATACATGACGCAATCCCAGAGCCCAGCTTTTTTTGTAGCGAGGTAAGACCCTGCACCGGCGACAAGGGCACGTAGGCCACCTCCGGAGCTGCACATAGCAATAACAGGTACATCATCCGGGTGTATTTCCCCTTCGTCCAAGCCAAGATAAGACGCCAGAGCTTTGACAGTAGCTTGGCGACGCTTGTCCTGGAACTGCTGCTCTTCACTGCACAAGTCCCCACCAATCCGAACCTGGGCTTCCCAAGTTATCTCAGGGTTCAGTTCAGCATCGTGCGCCTCTTTCCATATCTCGTCAGCCAGGGAACCTTCGGCCATTGACAATTCCCGCTGGAGCGTTTGAAGCGTTTCGGGAAGCAAAGCGGCCCATGCCGGGGCAATATACTGGCTAATCAATTCTGACCAATCGGGGAAAGCGACAGAGTCTTTGACAACTCCAATTCGAGAAGTAAATGCATCCCATGCAGATTGCGAGGTTGGCAATTCAATTTGTAGTTTGCCAGGCGGGTTGGTTGCCGGACCGGCCCCAAACGGGCGTAATTGGCTCGGATTAGGGGAGTTTACTGCTGCTGAGTCTTTCCACGGCTTCTTCAATTCAAACGGAACATCGTTGGCGCCATCGCTCACTTTCTCCCAGGCCGACGTATTCCGACCCGAGTCGCATCTGGTAGGCCGACTATTTGATAGAAGATAGTAGGAAGCTCCGGCGCCTAGAAGCACCGAGCATGTCAAAGGCCTCCATCTTGCGTATAAAGCTCTAGCAGTGCCCATAGCCACAAGGACACCACCGGCTTACAGAGTGCTAAATAGTTCATCAACCTAAGAATCTGTTGTAAAAGTGTAAGTGAGTGACTGCGAATCTTATTGGAAGAAGTTGTAACTTGTCAAATCCTGCCAAGATCTTGATAAACCAGAATCCAGACTGGAAAATGACGTCGTCCACGTGACGTTCAGGGCAAACATTTTATTCCGCGCCATCGAGAGCTCTAACAAAACAGACAAGATGATACTATGAATATACATATTTTAGCAAAAGGATGCTTTTTTACGAGAAATACGTTGAAAGTCATTTAATAAACAGAGCGAAGCCAAAGCTTAGAAGAAAACGATTTATTAAAATTTTGAGTATTTCAAGATTTGTATATATAAGATATATTTTTCTGTTTCACATCAATGTAAAAAGTTGATCATTAAACATTTCTGCATACATTTCCTCTCGTTTCACTTATTAACTTATGCTTGGAAAGGCTAGGAAAAATCGAGAAGTTAGTTTTCTAAGAAAATTTCACATTAGTAGAGAAGTATCGTACTTGTAGAAAAGTAACGCATAGTTCATTAAGTGGTAAAAGGTTAAGAGAAATAAAACAAAATATCTACCAATAAAAAGTGAAGCAATGAAAAGACGTAGTACGCTAGCTTTGATGTAAAAATGAAATAGTCTAGAGACTTTCGTCACAGATTGTTTCTCCAGATATCATCATTACCACGAACAGGACTGCTTGCAGTCTTCTTAAAAACAATATACGGGGGTATATTCAGATAGCCGTGCTACCCATATTGCTATGTATTGAACACATACTTCTGGTTTCCGCCTTGAAACCAGCTCACGCTTGATCAACCAAATAAAAAGTCAAACGAGAAGTCGGATGAAGCATTCTGGCCCATGTAGCGCCGGGGGGGGGGGATTAACTCTGATGTTCCTCATATCGTGCAACGAGATATTAACGAGTACATAAAAAAGTATGCCATGATATTCCAAGACTATCGTGCGGCATTACCGGGCATTTCGTATATGTTCTCCGACACTGGCCCAGTGTGCGTCGCGCCAACTGGTTGCGGGCTCCCTGGCTGGGAAGAAACAGAAACTCCACCCGGCGGCGGGCTGACAGTGCTTGGTTGCGGGCTGCCAGGCTGCATATATGAGACCGGCCGGTTCTGATTGTAGTAGTCAGATGCACTCAGAAGTGGTTGTGATTGCGGGTTTTGGATGACAGGCGAAGCTGCCATTTCCGAAGGAGGTGCAACTGGCGGAGGGTGTTGAACGTGAGGCGGGTAGCCAGAGATGTAAGGCGGAACTTCGGCAGCTGCAGGCTTCTGGTCTGGCGCAAAATATCCTGCTCCAACGGGTGGTGAGCCGTATGGGTGTTGCGGCGGCATCAATGGAGCTGATGGCGGTGGCCCTTGGGAAGCGTTGGCGGCGGCCTTCTTCTTTCGAAGGAAATACAGTACGATAAACCCGATGAGAGCGATGACAGCAACAGCCGCTCCGGCGACGATACCTCCAATAGCACCCCCACCAAGTCCCTTTTTCTTCCCAACTTTGCTAGAACCATTGGAATCGGGTTCATTCTCGCCGCCAGATTCGCCCCCGCTTTGCTGAGGGTTGGGAGGCGTCGTAGGTGTTTCGGTTGCGGTTCCTTCAGATATAGAGAGAGAGGGTATCGATGACGAAGATGCCATCGTATGATAGTTCGGACCATAACGAGAAGAAAAATATTCCGACATTGGGACAACTTGAGACGACTGAGCGGTGGATGGTCTGCAGCCATAAAGACGGCTTCCGCTGCCAAAGAAGTACGTCGCACAGAAAGGTCTTGTCGTCTCGGCACAGTACATAGTCCTGGAGTCCTTTTTGCAATTCTCGTCGCACTTATCTTCCCAATTCAAACATTTTGTTGCAATGTCGGTACACTGCTGGATGTTTGAACTTATGCAACAGCCTATAGCTGTCTTGTAATATACGCACTTTGCTCCAGCATGACCGCATGTCAAAAGATTATCTAGTATTTCACGATCCGAAAGTCAGCAGGCAGGCCCTAGACTACGAGCTTTTTTGCGCGAAAGGGAGGATATATTACTGACTTATATCGCCATTCACCAAACCACAGTAGAACCCTGGAGCTGGAAAATCAATCGCTGTGCGTGACGCTCTTTTCACTAACTCCTTCGGAATATCACGTCGGACCCCTGGAGGGTCAGTAGGGCGAGGAGACATGCCCACCATGTCAACCATCATGCCAACGGTTTCCCGAGGAAGAAGCATCTCTGACGCGGCTTCTGCTCCCCCGAGGGAGAGCAGAGCGACTAGAAGATTCAGGCGAACCATGGCACTGGACCAAATTCTGACTTTATTACACGGCGAGAGTTGTTATGCCCAACGCAGGGCGAGACAAATGCGGGCCGGGACGCACTGGTGATTGCCGGAGGGAGTTGGGTCAATTCGGATGCAATGTGAAGTAAACGAGCGTAGACGGCGAAAGTAAAATGCCCAAGCGATTGACTGACAAAAGCAAGAATAAATGAAACGAAAGAAAAAGCTAAGTCTGTTAATACTCACCAGGGCGTTTGTGCCGCAGGCAGAGGAGAACAATGAAACAGAGGGAAGGGGAAAGGAGGAAAGAAAGGAGGAAATGAAAAAGAGTTTGAAAGAGAAGGAAGTCAGCGCGGAAGGATTTGGGGATTTGGGAGCGGACAGACTCTTCGAAATGACGAGCGTCGAGGGGGAAGCTAGCGCCTCCGTCCCCCGTATCTGAGCCTCAACTCATGGTGATGAGGGCTTGAAGTGCTGCCAGCACAAAAAAGCGAAGTTAACGAAGTGGAAACAAACACGAGGTTAGTACCAATGGCAGCGGAGAGTTTCCACCACTAGCCCGCCATCCTTGGCCTGCTAGGCTCTTAGCCTCGAATTAGGATGCACTATGGCTAATTATGTTGGACGTCTGACAGTCTGAGCCATTCTTCGGGCTTTCTTGTCATCCGCTTTGGGTTCGGGTCATTATTTCATGATTCCACCAAGTTTGGAAGAAAGCAACAAGTAGACGGATGCACGAATTCACCAAAAAAATTTGTATCCTGCAAAGAATGTCTTCAAAAGGGCGAGAACCTGCGGCTTGTTTTCCCCTTTGGCACCGAGATAACAAGCCAGAGAGCTGAAAATGGCTAATCGCGCCAGATCTTTGAGGAATGAGATGTCCACCATTGAGTAGTATTGACCCACAAATTGGCCGCGTATCACATAGATACCACGATGATTCATCAATAATGAAGTTCAAACAAAGTCGACATTTTTAAGGAGTTTTTCTTTCTTGACCGCGAGAATGGCTGCAATCGCTTTTCACAGGCGACTCTAGGCAGACCAGCAGTGCCACAGCTTGTTCGCAGTGCAGACTCTGCTGAGTCTAGACAATCGCCGTTAGCAGGTGTCAAATTGTCATGATGAACATGAAAGCGGACTGATTGGGTTGGCGCAGTTTTTAGCACGAAGTTCCGACGAGTGACAGCAGAGGAGAAACGAAGAGTCGCGGTCAGATTAATCTCATCCACGCCTTACCCCTTTGGGCTGCCCAACCAATGAGGTCAGCCGCAATGCCAAGCATTTAACCTTCACATGGCAGGAACGTTGTACCTTCCGGCGGATTTTGTATGTAGGGGTACATGAGCAGTGCAAACTCCCTCCATCGCAGTGGAACAAAGACCAGGCCCGAAGTAGCCTAGCGGTATCCACAATAGTCTATTTTAAGAATACAACTTTAAACTTTATTTGCACTGCTCGGACGCTACCGGGCTAATCAAAGGCATGCTCGTGCTTGACAGCAGTTGTTGGAGACGGATATTAAGAACTCTCCCACTATAAAAAATACTTTCGTTATGCGAAGATGGCTGCCCAGGGTAAACCTTAAGCAGATTCAAGACGGCCACCGCTTGGATTAGGAGGCGCACTTCTGCAATGTGTCATGGACATCTGAACTTGAATTTTTTTCACCGCAACATTCAGCTCTGTCCCATTTCAGAAATAATCCCGCAGGAACAAGCCTTGTGGGGTTACCGTTGAGTGGATGTGAAACGTCAAGGGAAAAAAAGAAATGAAACAAAGGAGAAAAACTGTTTTCGAGAATTTGATGCTATTAATAAAGCTACCTTGCATTCTAGACGGTTACGTAGGAGGTTCGAAGCAGTGTAACAGAAGATCGCAAAAGAAGCCGCATGGAAGGGTTTTTATATACTCCTGAAAACACTTCATAGATTCAAATGACTAAATCTATTTGCAACCTCACTCGTAGAACAAGGGGTATAGTTTCTGATAATTTTCCCTTCTCGAGTCTCTGCTGAGCGCATAATAGTATTCAGTTATGACTCTGCAAAGAAATTATTCGGGTCGCCTACACTTTTACACTTTCACAACACAAATGATATTGCTATCTGGCCGTTCTAATAATATTATCTCGTAGTTTACCCCGCTTATCAAGGAAAGTGATTATCCTTCGTTCTGTTTTCCGTTTCTCGAATCTCCCTTGGCAATAACGAAGAGTAATCAAGAAAGAGTGAAAAAAGATATCCAGAGTGAAAGGAACAAACCCTTCCTCTTCGTCTCCTCAATTCTCGTCCCATACCCAAGAGAACCGCTTGATCAAAAATTCACTTAGTTTTATACATCCGTACATACCAATCAGTTAAGAGTCCCTTCAAGTCCCAATCTCCCCGAATTGACAGAAAGCTAAACTTTGTAAGTAAAGGAGGCTGTGAATTATGATAGGGAGAAGCTGTGTAGCTGCGGTTTGGGAAGGCGATGGTTGTTAACACTTGAGCGGGGTAATCCAAATTCCGACTTGAGATGACTGTTGATAATAATGGCGATGATGATCATGAGGAGCCTGCGAGTGGCCTTTTCTCCCCCTGTTTTTCTACATAAAGTTAACGTTACAAGATCTGTGCACACATTACGCGCTGCCACTTAAACTGGAGATGGAGATAACAGGCCTTACCACAAGTTCAATATACCTTCTTCAAACACATATTGGTTCGTGATTTCCAGTCTCTCCTCCATATCCTCAGCTCTGTACACCTCATCACTGGACCGCGGGCTTAACGTCCCATATCCATTTCCTCTCAGCTGCTTTGGGCAGATAGATGCCTCGCCACGACTTGTGTCCGCGCTCATGTCCCGTTGCCTGGAATCTCCATGCGCCGACTCCACATGGAGAGGTATGTTAACGCCCGCATAGCTACCTGTAATATCCCTATGGTCGGCGGATATGGTGTTTTGAAGGCCCCCTTCGATATCATAATGCAGGCCTGTTTAGGGTGTACAAAAACCACGGGAACCAGCTAAGCTTATGTGTCTAACTGTCCAGAAACTTACTGACGGAAATATATAATATAATAGACTGATTCTGTTGTCCATTACTCAGAGAGTGAGATAAGCCATAGTGGGATTGACAGCTACTTTGATTTCGCCGGTCTTTGCTCGTTCTATTTGTCGAGAGCGGAATGTAAATATCTGCGGACGCAATCTCTAGCTCTTCGCGGGCCCTGAGTCCGGGCGTATATCTTTGAACAGAACAAAATGTGACTACGGCGCTTTCCACGAGCTACATTTCTTCGCAAAAAGTAGAAGAAAAGAAAAAGGTATGTTCCTTTGAGACCCGATCTCTTCCCCATGAGGGAAACATGTAAGCTAAAGAGCAACTTACTTTTCATTATTCGCAATTATCCGCGTGTTAGAAATCACTTTATCTGACGCGCTGTGTCCCTCTTTGAATATGCCCAAGAATAGCAGCATGGTAAAATATAACACGTACATGACTCCACCTATCCATATGCCTGCGGCCATTTTGTATGTGATGTGTCGCAATGACAAGTACTGGGTCAGCCAGGTTTTATGTATGGCTGCCCCACACCTAGACGGTGGAAGCGACATCTTGGGTCGCAAAGGGATGCCTTATTGGCAGTATTGCTGATCCTCTTTTACTAGGCGGAATCGGGGGTTTGAGACCGGTAACGCTGAGCCGATTGCTGGAGGGCGCCTGCAAGTTTTGCCGTCACAGGTTCATTAAATTAAAGGTGGATGGGTAAGGAGGAGAAAGCAAAAACGCTAGGGATGGCTTTCCGCCAGAGGCGAAATAAGTGTGCGAATCGAAAAGCGACGACAGAAAAAGCCCTCCATGATGAGACGACAGATTGAATAAGAGAAGGAAAATTAAAGGAATAAAAATACCGCGCTGATACTTTTTCATGTTGCGGGCAATTTAACATCGCCGAAAATGTATAAAAAGAAACCCGACGGAACGCTCAACGGGTTTGGATAGAAGCCGGACAGGGATGGAATAACACCTTTTTTATTTTCTTTTTCTTTTCTTTTTTGATAAAATAATTGCCGTTGGAATCAACCGCCCTTCCACACCTGATTGGAAAATTTTCGTCGCCGCCCATTTGATTGTTTTGCGCAGGTCCTTCGATCTGGGATGTTGGCTCTCTTTCAAGTTAATGGAGGTCTGTGAGGCACAGCAGATGAGTTCAGAAACTCGAGTATTAGACACATCGATTATCCATGATTAGGTCAAGCAAGCTATCTTGACTAGAGCAGGTTCAAGGAATGATGAGACTGAGGGCATCAGTCCAATATGAAACCCGGCGCATCAAAGAAGGCCCGGACGACGCGGTCAAAACATGTGACCGATATGTGCCATCAACAGGTTGCAGATGCAACGGGCCCAAGCATACTCGAGAGGCTTGTTATTCAAATTCTCCAGGTGCCATTTTTGGAGTGTGTGGGGTGTTTGCAACTGTTGGTGAAATAATAATATGGGCACAGCTGCCTCGGGAGAGCTGCAAGTTGGTGCTGTCGAGTACTAGTATTGTGGACGCATTGCGCTAGCCTCATGCACAAGCCACGTCCAATGTTTCTTTTTTGCCGGCCACTATCCTGTATTGTTCATGTTCAGCAGTAGTAGCATATTAAACCGTGTCTCTTGGGTGCTCACTCCCAACAGTAGTAGTGCGTGCGCATCGGCGTAAAGTATTTAGTGTCTATCAGCAACGGCTCACCGGTGTGCAATCGTGGGGTGATGCAGCGTAGCGGAGTTCAAGGGCCGAAAGTAGTGAATCTGATTTGGATCGCGGACGGGAGAAAGGAGAGACGGTATGACGTCGTAGTGTGGTTCTGGGGATGGACCACTGCACTGGTAGTGTCTGGAGAAAGTTGCTCGCTACTCGACATAACACGCCCTGTCGGCTATTGCTGTGGAGGGCTGATTGTGTCATCTTCTTTGTATAATTTTATTTCCCCATGCCATTTATCAATTTCTAATATCATTCATGTCTGTATAGCTGTGTTGTTGCGCGCACACTGTGTCTTTCCCGAAACGGTAAGAGGCTGCCATGTGACCTGCCGATCATGTGATACTCCCGTTAGTCCGTACCGTGTAACATTACCGGCGGAAGCAGGCTGAGATATCTATACTTCTACTTTCACCTCTTTTTGGCCGTAATAAAAGTAGCATATACTTATACTCCCCCAAGCACATGAATCGTCTTGGTAATACGCCATTTTCGTTTTCTTTTCCAGCGCGGGTATTGTGGGGTACATTGGCCACTGCGCCGCGAGTGTGCTGCATCAAGTACCAGTCCATACGGGAGTCATACCAGCGATACGAGCAGATACGCTGCGTACATCGACATCAACTCTTCAACCTCATCTCATCATCCCTTGACTCTACGATATATATACTCACGGCTACTATCTGTAGCTGAGGCATTGAAGAGTGACACCCAGCCAGACAGCATGTCCTCCTATACGCACCCCGGCCGTGTCTGATCCACTCACCCGGGAGCTGTATCTTTGCCGCCCATTTCCCCTCGACCTCGGCAGTAATTCCCTGCTCCAGTCATCGTCACCGTGGTGGGGAGCTCCGTTCTCGTCCGAACTTTTCGATATTAACGATCTCATCTTCTTCCTCTCCGCCTCCCGTTTAACATTTCTTTCCTTCTCCTCATTCTTCTCTTCTCCGTCCTCCGCACTTCCTCGCAGCTCTTCCCCCCTCCCTCACGAAGCATACTCTGAACCCATTCCCCGCGGTGCCTCCCGCTTCCATTGGCATCATGTGGAGGGCTTCAGACCGGCTGATGGACACCATCCGCCATTATGCTTCGTTCCCTGCTACTGGTGTCTCCCTCAGGCAGATGGTGCAATTTGGAGACAGGCCATCAACAGGTGGGTATCATTCAGAGTATTTGTCAATTGCGCATGCCGCGGGGATATAGCTCCAAAGCTAATTGAAATCTCCGATTCAGGAACACTCTTCCGCGCCTCGCAGTTCTTGTCTGAGGAACTCCCCATTCGCCTAGCCCACCGCGTTCAAGAATTAGGCGACCTTCCAGATGGCTTAAATGAAATGCCGTCTATAAAAAGAGTGCGCGATTGGTATGCGCAGTCGTTTGAGGTGTGTACTCTACTTTTTGCTGACTCATTTTGTTGCGTTTCGATATTCTGACTCATTGCGGTACAATCTTAGGAAATTATCACTTTGCCCCGCCCAACCCTCTCACAGGAAGTCAGAGCTCGCCTTTTGCGTCCAAGCAGAACAAATGGCCGCGATGTAAAAGTTCTCGAGGAAGCTACTAAAAATCCAAGTATAAGAGACGATCGATATCGGTCCTCGACAACGTCGATTTTGAAAAGTCCCGACTCAAATGGGATCAACGGCATTGGCAATGGGAACGGGAAAAAGACGGTCGCGGGAAATCGAAGATACTTTGTGGCCGCAGATGACGGCGGAGACTGGCCGCCAGAGCTCAACGAATACAACACCAAGTTCTCCAAGACCCTACAGCACATCAAGCGGAGGCACGATGGTGTGGTAACGACAGTGGCACAAGGGATTTTGGAATACAAACGCAAAAGACAGCGCATGCAAATTGACTCGAACATCCAATCGTTCCTGGACCGCTTTTACATGTCACGGATAGGTATTCGGATGCTTATTGGACAACACGTAGCTCTCACCGATCAAACGCACGCGCACCACCCGAATTATGTGGGCATAATATGTACCAAAACAAATGTACGGGAACTAGCAGAAGAAGCGATCGAAAATGCCCGATTCGTTTGCGAAGACCACTACGGACTATTTGACGCTCCCAAGGTACAGCTCGTGTGCAAGCCAGACCTGAACTTCATGTATGTCCCCGGCCACCTATCACACATGCTCTTCGAGACATTGAAGAACTCGCTGCGTGCCGTGGTCGAAACGCATGGCGCCGAAAAGGAAGCTTTCCCTGTTACCAAGGTCATAGTAGCCGAAGGACGGGAAGATATCACTATCAAAATCTCCGATGAAGGGGGCGGCATCCCGCGGTCTTCGATACCTCTTGCCTGGACATATATGTACACAACTGTTGATCAAACGCCTAATATCGACCCGGATTTCAACAAGAGCGATTTCAAAGCGCCCATGGCTGGATTCGGGTATGGACTGCCAATAAGCCGGCTCTATGCGAGATATTTCGGTGGCGATCTCAAGCTGATTAGCATGGAGGGGTGAGTTTCCGTTTTATCTCTTCACTCCCATTATTTTCAACCACGTATCAACTAACAATTATGTCCGCCACAGCTACGGCACTGACGTCTACCTTCACCTCAACCGTCTTTCCTCCAGTTCGGAACCGCTCCAGTGACAATTACCAGTCATGAGGGATGGCCTTCCACTCGTGAGCTCCTCACGCCATTTCTACCCGCTCTACACCACATCTCCTTCGCAATTGACCTCACGAGTGGCATCCCAAGGATTGACGCCTATGAATGTTGAAGCTATTCGCGCCCGCCTGCGCGTAAGTAGCAGGGAGGTTTCGGAGCGCAAGCAAGTGGGCGATGCGGAGAGTTTTGTTAATGAGTTTAGGGGTCCAGGAGGGGATCATTCTGCTTGATTGTGATGACCTAGGACCTAAATTAAGGACGCGCCGCAGAGCATATTTCGCCTGTTTAGGGTATTGTCAGGGTTCTTTCCCGATCTAATGACCTACTATTCGGTGTCTAGAAAGCGATGGCGGACACAATATCCTGCCATTTATTCACGGCTCACACCTCGAGCATCGCCGATTCTCATTTCTTCCCGGGACGTGCCCGCATATTACAAAGCGGAAATCGTTTACGCACGTCTACCTAATTAGCCGGAACCGAATAGAGAGGGAAATGACAATTCTCTACCCTCAACCCTCAAATCATCTTGCACCTATTCCGTTTTCTCAACAAATGAAGCTAATGGAAAACACATCGGCTTGAACTTCGCTTTTTTCCCGTACATCAAAGAATACCAAGCAGCAAGGATCAAAGCGAAGGACAATTTCGAAAGCGTGAGAGCTGCATGTTCTCGTATATATAGAGCTGCAAACATTCCCGCTACTCTTCGGGAATAAACTGGAAGGGGAAATGGACCCAACCGCTATCTCGTCTACCCTTCACCTCGCCCCTTGATACTTTACAAATTTCGACCTACCTCGCTATTCCGCTTCCACCCTAAAGACGACCTGTATATATCCGGTCCAGTCACGCTGAGACTCTGCATGCTGCAACAGTGCTATCCCCTCAGAAACGCAATGCAGCGTGATGAAGAATAACAGCGTTCTTCTTCTCGAACTCCCCCCCTTTCTATAAGTCCCAATGATCTGGACAGTTCCGCACATACATCTTCATACATATACCTTATTATACTAATTTTACCTCACATGACTCCCTCCGTCATCTTTTATCTTCGTGGCACGCTAAGTCAATCGATGATAACCGTCATCAACAGAAAAACCCGCCGAGCGACAACCTGGAACGGCAAATACCGGAAAGGAGAAGGATGAGAAAGGATACAGATGTTTTAGGAGGAGGGGGAGAGGGAGAGG
>PDNB01000319.1:0-20251 GCA_002573585.1 Helicocarpus griseus UAMH5409
CATTGTAATTTAATTTAATTTAATTAGGGGTTGTTGAGCAGTAGATATTTCAGGTTAAAATCTATTTATTTACTATATGGTGATTTGGGTGTTCGCTCGTTTGGGGTGTTCGCTCATTTGTGGATTACGTTAGTTAGCTTTACTTAGTCAACAATGATTGTTGAGTTTATCCAATTAAATTAAATTCAATACCCAATGTCAACATAGCACTTAGGGCTGTACTCATCAAATGATGATGCGATGTGTGATGAAAAGTTACGAACTTGAAGAGGAAAGATATCTGGATTGAACGGATGCTTCGTCGCATTTTGTTGCCGCTGTTCAGGGTAATATCTACGAGTAAGCTCATTTCGTACTTTTTCGGGCAACGGAGGGACTCTTCTCAGAGCAGGGGATACTGCGTTGATGCTTTTGGCAGATGGCAAGAAACCTAGCGGCATACATATCTCATGATGCGACGAAGTAGTGGCACTGGGGAATGTAGCGGACATGTTTAATGACGGCTAAGGAGAAGAGAGAAATATTTGGTGCAGAGCCTATCATTACCAGCTAGTCAGGTTATCCGTCCGTACAAAGGACAACACAACACCCGGAAGGAAACAAGCAAATGAAAAGAAAAAGCTAAAGCAATTAAAGAGCTTACGGGTTAGATCCTAAAGATTATCCAAGAAAACAAACGCATAGCAAGAATAAGAAAATACTATATGCATGAAATATACCAAAAGTTATGCACTAACCAACCCGAGAAATAAACCGCGTATACCTATACTTTTTCATATCCCGTTTTTAGCTCTCCCTACCAATACCATCACCACTAGCAGCATTACTGTTACCATTACTATTACCTCCACCCCCAGTCCCTCCCTGCCCATGCCCAAACCCAGCCCCTCCAAAGAAGAATCCGTCGAATAAATCATACCCAGCCCCCTCACTCCAATCATGTTGGAAATCCACCGCCATCCCGAATCCCAAATCCAACCCCGTGCCTGCATTAGGAACACCGCCACCAATCAGTGACATTGAGCCTCCCCCAAAGCCCAGCATGCTGTTGATGTCGGTCGTGCCATCAGAGTCGCTACCGGCGGTAGGATGGTCGTAGATGGTGTGGCTGAGGTTGGCGGCGGTGACGGTGGCCGTCTCGGGACTGGTTGTAGTGGCAGAAGATACCATGTCGAGGTACTCCATGGAGGAGAAATAGTCCTGGTCGCTGTGAGAGTTTTGGGGAGTTATTGGGCTGAGGTGGGGATTGTATGCGTGTTGTGGGTTCTGGTAAGTATACTGGTGTTGTTGATGCTGATGTTGAGGCTGAGTATGCTGATGCTGCTGTTGTCGCTGGATACGAGGTTCTTCATACTTGACCTCGTAGTGTTGCCTACTCGGATACTGCGGGGCGGGATACGAATTCGTTCGCAGGCGATGTTGGATGGGGCGGCCACCATGGCGATATTGTTGCAATTGACGTCCACCTTCATCCATTCCGTCGTCACTAGGGAAAAGGTCATGAAGTCCCATGTCAAATTGTGGACGAAGGCGAACTGCTTGTCGTTGGCCGGGTTGCTGTTGCTGTTGCTGTTGTTGCTGTGTTCTCATCGGCATCGACGATTGCTGTCCTTCGACATGACCTTCGTGAGGTTTGAAAGAGGGTTCCGTAGTAGAATCAGTCACTACAGTGGCCTTTGCAGGGGCTCCCAATTGAACTCCAGTCGTTGCCGTATCTGAGCCGAACCCCGTGGTAGAGAGACACATTTGCACAGTAGCCTTGCTCATGCGTTCGAAGGCATCCCGACAGGCTTCAGCAGGTGGGCACTTTTCCATGAGATCGCCAAGAACGGATGTTGCAGCCAGTACAGTGAAGTCCACATCATCCAGAGTCAGGCGACTTCGAACAACCGGAGAATGCCAGATGGCATACAAAAACGATATCCCTGCCATAAACAAATGATGCGTAGCCAAGTATGTGTAATTTACTAGCCTCACCCTGTGCAGTTGCCGATATAGCCTCAGAACTTTTTGCCCTGCTTCCGCCACCTTGAGATAAATGTCATCCTCATCTTCTGCATCTTCAACGTTGGTCATTGACGGGCTTTCTACATCTTCCGTCGGACTGAGTGCATCGGCCAACGGTGCCGGCACAACCAAACTTTGGCGATAAAGCATGATAAGCGCCTGCCAATAATTTAACTCTAGAAACTCAACTGAAAACTGGACGCCGATTTGTTGAGGGGTTGGGGCGGAGTCCTTCCATTCAGCTAGACGGCGATGGACATCCTTCCGCCAAGAACGAAATGAGTCGAAATTTGCTAGGAAAGGTGAGGGGAGCTTCGTGTGCATGAAGGCGTTACTGCGATTCTTGCCGATTTTCCGCGCCATCGTTGCTTGCTGATGCTGCAGAACCTGTTGAATTTCCGACTGTAACAGACGAAGTTTAAAGTAATGGTGCGAGACATGTTTGTAGCTGATTGCGTTTGCTGGGGGCCGCAGAAATCCTGCCTTGGTAATATATTTGTCGTCAAGAAGAGAAGGAAACTCTGTTGTGATGACCTGGTCTGTAATTCCAAAGGGACGTCCAACGCAGGTGCTAACCAGCCTGTCAAAGGAGTAGGTACACCACCAGAGTCGACGTCGAAGATCCCGGACCCATTCTCGTCGCCCGCGTTCTTTAGGGTCGATCTTCAACCTAATCTTACGGCCGTCTCCGGACTTGTCGTTTGAACCACCTTTAGGTTTCACTTTTCGTGCAGTATCTTCCTGCTCGTTAATGGAATCGATGCCAGTTCCATCCTCGTAATGCAAACCGAGATCAATAGCCAAACGCACCGCAACACCAATGATATACCACAGCCCAGGTGCGATGGGTCGCAGTAGGGCGAAATTCGCCAAAAGTAACACGGCCTGGAGTTCTTCAAGGCCACCAAAACCGTCGGAGTATTGGGGCGACCCAAGAAATGATTCCAAGTGCACAACAGCGGACGCATGGTATTCTTCTGGTTGATACTGCTGAACCAACAACCTTTGCCGTTTCTGAGTAGGAAATGTAGGAGATCTGTTGTGGCTTCGTTGGACCTCCTGATCCTGTGCACGGACATCGCTTTTCGCGTCGAAAATGATTGCCGCACCAATAGCACACACTACGTTCAGAAGGTAGAGGTCTCGAGAGGATCGCTTACTTTCTTCAACTGAGTATATGCGCTGGAAAACCTCCATGAACTCTCCTCTGTGTAATATTGGGATTTGTGGATTGGCGTGTTCAAAATATAAACTCACCAGGCGCTCCGCGACTGCTTGGTCGGGAAAAGGCGCCTGCTTCATGGTTGGCTTGGCCTGCAAGCCAAAGAAGGAGTCACGCATGGAACTTCCACCAGTATTTGCACCTAGCCCTACTGGCTGGCGATCGGAGGATTTGAGGGTTCCCCGCTCAGTGGCGTTGGTGGAAACAGAGCTTTTGACTGCCGAGAAGACAACGCGCGCAAATGAGATGCCAGAAGTAGAACCAAGGTATCTTGGATCCGAAGCACCTTGAACTGATACCATACCAATGTTCGACACGAGATTATCAATCCGACGGTCTGCTTCGTCCGCTTGCTGTTTACTATCCGCATTGTGTTCCGTTTTCTCTTCTTGGTCCGGTTTAGAAACCGAACCGGGGGCCAACTCATCATCCGCTTCCCTCTCGCGCTTGACTTTTAGGTTCGAATCCCTCCTAGCAATAAGCACTCTTTCCTGGCTTTTCACCATTTTTGGTGAAGGTCGCAGCGCAGCTCCATCGCCTTCCGGCGGTGATTCTGCTGATGACGACACTGACCCTGGCCCTGCCACTTTATCCATTTCCAACTCTCCCTCATAGGCTTCAGCTGCCCTAAACTCTATTCCATTGTCCATTAACATCTTCTCCAGGTATGCCACTCGAGACTCCAAGAAAAACACATAGCTGCGGGGTATCTCTCGCTTCGTGGTAGGGTCATATCCAACACAGTGGACACGAGCCTTTTCACATGACTGGCAGCGCGGAAGATTCTGGTCGCATCTGTTTTTGCGCAGGCGACAACGATTGCAAGCCGAGACATTTCGGAATGAGGAATAGGAACTTGAAGGCGGTGGTGCGGGGTTGGAAGACATTGTGGGAAGTGATTGTTCGGGGAGAGTCAAAGAATTGTCGGAATCATTGAGATGCGAACGATTTAACGATCTCTTATTCGAGCTAACAGGGGGTGTCGGTTCAACCGAAGTATACGGTCTTTTGATGCCACAAGACGGGGATGTAGAAGGCCTTGAGGTAGAAGGCGGGACCAGACTTAGCATGACCGAAGAACTGTAATACCATTTCTTTGTGGTGAGGATGCACACAGGAACAGTTCGTCCAAGCACGTCCTCATGCTCTAGTATCCCAGCGTTATCCCTAGGTCCCTCCTATATATTCGGTTGAATGCGGGGGTTTCGGGAACTGCGAAGTACTTCGGGGGTCGGCAATCCGGAGATAACGATTCCAGCAACAAGAGTTGGATGTATTTTTTGCGCACTGTGCAACAATGTGACGGAGCAATTAATGGTTGTACACTGTTCCAGAATTCCGGCTGAGAGTAGGGGTTCTCTGGTATCGGGGGAAGCTGTTAGTCTCCATATACAACGTCCAAAGATTGACGAAATGAAATAAACTTGCAATCTTTGTGTGGCTGCGACTAGATTAGACAAAAGTCTGTCTGAGTTAACTTCCTCCAACTGTTACAGCAAATAATTGCGGTGCACTATTACTGAGATGCCTCCGGTGATGCAAGGCTCGGAATATGCTTGCAAGCGGCGACCACGGTCTCGCGTGTAATCAACCAGTCAAGACAAAAGGGGGGGAGTCAATTGGCAACAAGCACAACGCCGGGTTCGTTAGAACGAAGTTTCAGACTCATAAACGGAGGACATTAAAAAGTGGAAGGCGGTAGAAGGAGATCAGGAGAGAGGCCGTTCGTATCGCCGTCAAAGGAGGGAGATATAGGCGGGAAGGCTAAGTGAGGTTGAGAGCGTCTGTTGTTCGAGATAGGGCTGGATCACGGGAGCTGGGGGGTTGCATTTGGCTGTTATCTGGTGCTAATCTGCTAGTCGGGTTGTTAGTTTGATAAAGCGTCGTATCGAATCGGCGAGGGCAAATACCACACAAGCAAGCATCGTGGCCGACGGGCGGGGAGGTCGATTATTTGGTCCGAGCAATCGGATGCACTTCCAAGAGCACAGCAGACTTTGTCTATATTATCCCTCTCTCGGGTATATAGCTGATATCCAGATATCAGGCAATATATGATATCCTATAAGTAGGACAGGCGCATGCACCGCCATAACGACATGTCTAAGGCGGCACACAGCAGCATGCTGGCTGAGATCATCAGATCGCATCCGACAGAAGCCGGATCACCAGCAGATAAGGTATACTGGAGCCCAGATGATTGACAGGATCCATCCTCTTCCCGACAGCACGTCAGATAGAGAGATATGCGGTGATATGAAGCCGACGACGTCGCTGTCACTGTCGCAGCCGATCGCTGCTTTCCCCTCCACCGCGTGCCTGCCAAAACGGGCGTGCCTCGGTCTGGGGAAACGCCAAGCCACGCTAGCCCTGATGTAGCTTAGCCGTAGGGAATCTGTCAACTTTGCCCGGACGCCAGCACCAGGGGACCAGGGGTATCTTCCTCAACAACCGTCTAGTTTACAACTACTGCCTACGCTCAACATGCTACACAGAGAGTATTGTGGGAATCTAAACGTCTGTCGTCTTTGCTATGTGACGGCGGAGGATGAATAGCCCGCTCAGGAATGCAGTGGTTGATGGGGTTGAAAATATCCACAACCCCTTCCCCCCAACCAAACCCGGATGAATTATCCTAACCGCTTGCTGGGGGGTGCTTTCAAGCTGCAGGCTGTCGAGTTAGCGAACTGGCTATGGCCCCTACGTGCTTTAGATCTGTACGCCTATTTCTGTTCAAATGGCACCCTGTTAAGCGTGGACAATGGACATGGCCTTGTTGCCGACAGATCCACTCTAGCCGTCATTTATACTTCTGCTACGGGGACACGGTCCTTTAGAAGGACTTTGGGTCTTGACTCGTAGCCAGGCCGGGTTTTTCTCGAACAGACCGTTATTCCACAATAACTCCACTTCATGCAATGGACGCATACCCCATAACTCTGCGGGCTGGACGAAAGGAGATTCACTGAATTGACATTCTTGAAGGATCTGCTGTCGTTACAGAAAATCGGGCAGCGTCGCAATCATTCTGTCAAGTGGCAGTCCGGCTAGTCGTCATCGACTCGTCGATCCCGTATGTATGCGCATACCTTGACTGCTACAATACGTGGCGCTTGTGCCGCGATCGCCTCCACAAAAATGTCCTCGACGTCGAAAAGAGAGGTGATGGAGGGGAGAGAGGAAGGGAAGATGCGGAAGATACTGAATTAAGCTTCGGCTAGTGTGCAATGCACATGCTTTTTTTCTGATAAGAAGAGCCTTGAAAAGCTGGCTACATACATGGTTAGTTTAAAGTCTTATCAAAACCCTGCAATATACAAACCTCCGGAGGCCGTATCATTCTCAGAAGTTATCAGGGCTCCCTGAAAGCAAAAAAATCTTATTATCCTCCAGCGTCTAACAAGACCCTTTGGTGGTCAAATTCGTCATCCGTCAGCGGCTAGCGAGACCTTTCCCCCGGGAGAGCAAGGTTTGCTACAAGGTTCTGATCCAGGTACGCCTACCTGCCCCCACCTGTCACAAGGAGTTTATTAATCCCTTTTTATTTATTCTGCTACCCCATACGGACGTAAGATATTGACAGGCATTCACGTTTCTACGGACATTTATTACTTGTGTCTGTTCGCATGCCTGCAGCCTCATGCATGCACGTCCCCGTATATGCAAACCCCTTTTCTTCCTCGCAGCATAGGGGTATGGGCATCCATTTCTGCACCACACGGCTTCCTACTTGATTGATCCTTATTTAACTGGGAAGAATTGTCATATGTGGAAGCCTCCTATATCTTGAGTCTAGATCATTTACCCAACAGTAACACAATAGCACGAGCCCTACCCATATGCCGCAAATCTCTCTGCCGCTTATGTACTGCAGATAGCTACGATATTTGTAGCTAACGTATTTACACATTTTGAACTGACATAGAAACAAAGAAGCATATGCTGTCATGAAATAACCACTCTCCAGGATTCTATGAGCTCACTTACTCCACTCGTTTCATAATCGTGGTAGGGTAGCATCGGACAAGGCCCGCCCACGTTTTACACCTTGCCGTTTATATTTGCTTTTTTTCTTCTGGAGAAAAGAACTTGACGCGAAACATCAAGTTAGCTATGTACCTGGAGGTCTGAGTGTCTGAGTTCTTACTTGTTCTTTCCTTGCACTTAATGTATTTCTATTATAGTTGCTAATATCTTATATAAAACCTGTTTCCTCATCAGGCTTTGAAACAATCTCATCTCCGAAAAGCTTTCCCCGAGCTACCCCGGTCTCGTGTTTGCTTTGGTGTCATTTAGAGCTGCCGTTTGGGAAAGCATACAGAGGAAGCTCCAGCTGCCGAATGTGACGGCTTTGACTGTCTCCATCATCGATGATGATTGAAACAGCCCTCTGCACTACCTTCCCCCCCCCCCCTTTCTTTTTTTTTTCTCTGTCCAGCAGCTCCAAGAACAAAAATATCACAGAGAGTGGCTGGAAAGTGGGGTAAAGGTAAGTAGAGGCAAAATAAGAAAATAAGTTCTTGAAAATTCTGAGCTGACCATCTCTCTTCCTGCTTCAAGGTTGTTAGAGGAGTATGAGTACATAAGACCAACGTCCATGCGACCAATTCCCGTTAGTATACAATAGAAGCATGAAAGTTACATAGAGTATGGAGCTCAACGGTCTTGGATAGGACTCCATGCCAGATTCTCTGGGACTGGCACTTGAATTACTTCACGAATGAGGATTGCCGTATATTGCACATGCAATGTAACATACTTCCAAAGACCCTAAGCAAGCCAGAAACTCCATCGCGTCAGTCGGACACTACTATATGGACAAGATTGGGTTCGTCAATGGAACATATTCGATTGTCATAAGTTCAAACCTAAGGCCCCTAGCTTTTCTAGCGGCTATAGGGAACATTCATCTTGAAGCTAGCTTTTTCTTGTCGTCATGTTTTACCAGCTTGCTGTAAGGCGACTTGATCTTCAATGGTAGCAGAGCTGCATATCGCATTCTCTCCTATCTAGATTTTCGTCTATAGGCTGCTAGTAGTCATGAAGGATTGATTCACAGCCCACTTTGACAGAGAAAGGGGGACCAATTCGTCTTGAAGAAAAGGCAGACAGACCTCCATCGCTCTTTCCTTTATCCGATAGTTTATCTTCACGTTTCAAATTAGGAAAGAGCCTGCTGGGCAATAGGTTATCGTTCTTGCCTATAGCAGCGCCATTCTCCCTATGCTCCCGTCGTGTCGACTGACGTCCGGTTCTTGACAGCTATTTCACTTTTCTGTCGAGGTTAAATGAATCAGAATGATGTTAGGTTTTTCTGCTATAGTTGACTAAAAAGCGATCTCTAAATGATGCTATCCCTTGCAGGAGAGGTTGTTTCCCGGGATATTCGACTAGTATCTTTCAAAACCTTGAATCGAGAATTAGTATACTAATATCTCATAGAAACACATGTGCTCAGGTGCCTAGCCCCAGACATATATATAATTAGGCGTCCACGAAGAAGTTTGGTTGCTGCAATGACATGAATAACATTGGGCTCTAACCCCTGGTGAAATATTTAATTTCGCCGCACTTAATAGGTTCATTTGCATTCCGGAACCTGGCAATCAATGTCATGCGTTCATAGATCGTCTAAGTCAAAGACTGTGGCAACAATTTGTTCGCGGACAATGGTTGATATGTAGTTGAAAGGCCAGTAATACGTCGAGATATACGCTTGCGCTCATACTGTAGCTCTGAAATATAATTTCAGAACATCTCGAAACGGGGGAATATATGAATGGGACTATAGACAGACACAACTGCTATAACGTTTTCAAATGAAAAACCCAGCCAACTGAGGGTTCCATTTGCGCCTTTTTTTTCTTTCCTGCGACTTAGATAATCACGTTCGATATTGTCATTCTTCAAGCGTAGGCGAGACTCAAAAAGGTTTGTCTCGTCTGCTAAAGCGACTTCATGAAAACTATGTTCCGCGGAGTAACGTAATTGACGACAATTACTGGAGAAGGGATAGACCTGAGAGAAAAGACAAGACTAAAAGTAGGTACAGTACTTGAAGACTGAACTTGATTATATAGAACAATACTTCCTGTGAGACTGGTCGGTCATACAGTCACCTTTCAGGCCATCTTGTAAAGGTACCGAACATCGACTCCTTGTCGGAAAGGAGAGTAAAAGAACCTAGTAACTAATATCCCATTCACGATGCATGCCTCGGAAGCGGGTGACGGAAAACGAACCAGCTTCTGCATTCCAGGAATGTCGAGAATGGAGTCTTCACGCCACTCTCCAATAACAATGAGGCAAAAGCAAAAAAAGCTGCCCGGTTTCGATCCATTCGCACAGCTGAACGTGGTTGCAGCTATTCACCAATAAAACCTCACTTGGCTGATGTCACCGAAGTTCGTGGAGATCGGGCGAAAGAGCGGGCAACACTGTGACTGGATGATGTAGAAAAAGGCAGCAAGGGACTCGACGTCGAGCCTGGAGATCTTCGTGACTCGTCTATGGGAAGCCACATTCTATCGCTGAAGAGACGGAAAAGTTCAGTTCCTTTCTGGAGACATGCGTGCAGTCACTTAAGCTGAAGGTGACGCCCTCTTCTTTCATTGGCAAAAATATACCAATAATCTTGATCTTTTTCAGTCGACAGCCAACGTAGGTCATCACTCTTAAAGTGCGCTCCGTGGTCTGGTATAGAATAAGCTTTTCCAAACCTTTACCCTTGGTACTGCTCGGGTAAGCTTGCATTTGCTTACGAATTCGATTGATGTGCAGGAAGAAATGCCAGCCACGACCTTCAATCGATATAGGACGCCCCATCCCTTCCCAGTTTACCGGAAAGCTCATCGAGCATTGCTGACTCGCTCTATACAAGATTTGAGTTTCGACCTGGCACAGGCAAAGTGGAAACGGGATTGAGATCCGCTGTGACGGCATCTCGGTCAAAGACGTATTTTTATAGGACGGAAAAATTCCGGGTCGACAATTAAACGTTCATGACACGTCTCTTGATTTAGCCAGAACATCCGAAAGTAGGACTTGGACATTGGTCTGTCTGCCGGTGAAATCGTCACGAACGCATTTCGAGCATTATAGGGATTGTATAATATGCACCTCAGAGTCGCAAAGGGCCAGGTGAAAGGGCCTTTCACATTGTCTTGGAATTTTATCTCAAGTATCCCATCTGACCATGCACGTAGATAATGACCCGTGGGGTATTTTGCTGAGGTAGGAAAATAGGACAAGCAAACGAGAATGGCCCTGCAGCCAAGCATATCATCTGAGATTCGATAGGTGGCTGTCTGTTCTTTTCACAGCACCGGTTACTCAGCATCAGTAGAGGCCCAGCAATTAACCCCGCCCTGAGCGCTCCGCCCTAGATGGACCGGGGTTAGCCTCCGAGAAATTTCCAAGCGTTTTCATTCAAGCAACCCCCTGGGTCAGTAATGGGGACAACGAAGATGTGCAGGCATAATTCGTGCATGTGTACATGGATTTTGGCAGCGCTGCATTTGCTGCAAGGCAAAGACCCAGCTGACCTAGCACTACTGTGGTTTCCGGGATGGATGAGAAGGTTTTAAAAGATTCATTCCATCGAGGAGTTTAGTTTGGGGTGCAAAGATAATATTAAGGAGGGAAAGAAAAATGGAGAAATAGATGATGAGGCTCACTCATTGACAATATGTCAGGATCATGCCCAAGGCGCATGCATAAAAGATATGCAATAACATGGACATCTTTTTCTACCCCGCAAAGAACAACATCAGGGATTGAACGAGAAATTGAATAAAAAGTATCATTTTGGAGTGACCAAGAAACTTGAACGTGTACGCTAAAGAAAATATAGCCGTAAATGTCAGTAGAAACCTCGCCTTTACTAACCTTGCTGTATCCTTTTCCCTTCCTCCCCACCATACCCCTCCATAGTCCTCCGAGTGACAACCATGCATTCTCCGTAAAAGGACGGGGCAGTCGGAAGCTTAGGGGACTAAAATGGGGGAGGAGGGGCTGCGACTTGGGAAATGTCCTCTACTAGTATACAAGGATGTCTCGTTGTCTGTTGCTCCCATGCAAAGAGATTCGTACCATCGAAGCAAACGCATTGTACTATGGCCCCTTCCTTCCGTACATGTGCAGGCAGCAAATTAGACACGGACATGGATATTTGTCTATTGGGTGACCATATTTCTGCAGGCTGTTTGAAAGTTGGTCGTAGTGGTAGGAACCTTGAAGGTTGGAGATGGGAGATGTCCGGGTTTGCTGACTCGGGCAGGAATGCGTCACGTGTCGCCTGCCAACAGGGGCAGCTGCAGCATTCGGCGAGTTTTCAAGGACATAAAAATATTAAAAATTTGTTATAAGGCATTTAAAATGTTTTTTTAATTGGGCCGTAACACTATTTTAGGGTTGAAGGGGCCAGTTCTGTTGTCAACATTTGCATATATTTAGCTTGGTGTGGCTATGCCCATACATACATCACTAGTAGAAATATATCAGAATATCGCCGGGCCCAATACCCCTTAGGTGGAAAAAATTGCATATTGGAATGCAAAAACGAATACATCTTGACAATGTGTTGTTTATAGGTAGTGGTGCAGCGAAGGAAAGGCAGGCTGCAACGTCACGTCACAGGCGCAGAAAAGTGATCTAAGAAACGATCCATCGATAAAAGATGGGCCGATATTTCCAATTGGCCTGTCCAATAATTGCTCTAAAAGATTCATATCCATGCCCCTTTTACTGTCCGGAATGCTTTTCCTCAGCCACGGAAAATATACCAGCAGTGGGACACCTGGAACTAAGTAGAAAGCGGAGGGCGGAACGCATGACGCAAGGCGAGGGAAAAGAAAAGCGGTCATCAAGAGATAACAGAGTGGGTATTTCTAGAGACAAAGGCATCAAAAATATGTAGTAGCAGAGAAAGACTTGAAAGCAAAACCTGAATGTGAAAGATGGACAAATTCCTCCCAGTTGCCTGTAATAGTAATTTTTTACCGATTCCAACGCCAAATGAACCCGTTAGCCTGTATGCGTTACAATATCGCCTGTAAATCAATTCGAAAAAAAGAAAAAAAAAGAAGAAGAAGAAGAAGAAGAAAGGGGAGGGCAGGGGAGGGGGGTTAAGAGAGACGAAGAAGAGTTGAAAGTTTCCTGCATGTTGGTGAATAAACAACAAAATCACGATAAGAATGCGAAATGGGCCAAGCGAAGCGCTTGTTAAAATGCAATGGTTTCTGGGGCGCGTTTATTAAAATCGATAGGTGAGGTGCTTAAAAAGCATGGAAGAATTTCCGTTCGCCATGAGCATGTGAACCAGTCGTACAAGTGGAAAAACGAGGAAGGAATAGAGGGAGCGACATAGAGAGAAAAGCCTCAAGTACTTGTTCCCCTAGAAAGAGGTAATTTGACATCTGAATCAAGATTTAACTGGACTATGTCGTCGTTCGGCTGCGATAATGCGGTGTGGTCGTTGGCTAGTCGAGAATTTTTGCGAGATTTGGCAAATTGAGACGTCAAATGTTCCGCAGAATGCTCTCTCGAAAGGAATCCTTCTCGTTCGTCGTAGAGGCCATCTTCACATTGATCTGTGCAGACTTTCTCTGATCCGATGGCCTCTCTTGAATCCTCCTCTTGAATCCAGAAACTTTCAAAAGCACCCAATAGGCAGACGATACCGCAAGCCCACCAGGCAAGACCAGAGTATCCCATTCCAAGGCCCTTCGAATGTAAAAAGCCGGTCACAGTAGGTCCAAAAGCACGACTCAAGCTTGCAGTAGACGCTGCAACACCATTGATAGAACCCAATACCACTGTAGAAGGTGCCGAGTTGGCGAGCAAAATGTTCGTCGAAGGGAAAGCGATGACGTGCAGTGTTATCTTGGCGATAAGTGCCATATAGACGGCGGGTATCTGAAGTTGGCTTGGAAGCAGTACGAGGTACGGGACAACCAGATAAAGAGCTGGCCATACGCAGAGGACAAAGCGGTAGGCGGAAAGGGTCCCAAAGTAGCTGACAATAAAGGGAAAGAGCCAGAGCTGAGCCACCATCGAGTAGACTCCTTGGACAGCAAGCATAAGCCCGACTTTCTTTGTTGAAAGGGCCAATCCACCTGTAAATTTGAAAGGGAGCTCCGCCTTCACATCCGAGACAGGAGTGCTTAAGAAAATTGGCATGAGCTGATCGAAAGAAACGCTATGGCTGTTTAACAGTCAGAAAGATGTGGTTCCACTTGCAGCCCTTGAGCAGGGATAAATAGGATACTTACTATGCAAGGATCCCGTAGCTCAAGATGACGAAAATAACTTTCGGCGTAAACGCTTTGACAAAGCCATTGTTCTGCTTAGATACCTGGTTGGAATTGGAATCTCTCCGTGTCGAGACCGGAAGGACTTTAACTGATGATAAGCGAGGGGAGTTTTCTGTGCTTCGATATCCGGGTGGTAGTTGGTGGTCGACTAGATATTGAATTTCTTCGTACTGGATTGGAGACTTATACTCCTCCTCGTATCCGTCATTCGATAGAGCTGGCCTTTTTGAAAACAGTGAAATAAGCCAGCGGCCTAGTTCAATGCCCCTGTCCCGGCGAAACTTCTTCTCCGGATGTGTTTCCTCCAGAAATAAAATGCCGATGGTAATTCCTAAAAACAGAACGATAACACAGACCAAGTTTGGTAGCAGAAACGGATAGCGATCGAATATTGTATGGCGAGCAAAAATCCAAGGATAACTATCACAAGGCTGAGCCAATGCTCCACCCATTGCTGGTCCCACGATTGACCCAAGGCACCATACAAAGGGCATAATGGAGTAAGCTCGTGGCTGATGTTTTTTGTCTGTGACAAGCTCCGCGACCGTAGTTTGCAAGACGCCAATGTTACCGTTGAGCAGTCCTCCAAGAGCACGGGCAATCAGAGCAACTGGAAGGCTCGACGCAAACCCAAAGGCAATCATGCTGATTGCGGTTCCAACTAGTCCTATGATCAAGACAGGTTTTCTTCCAAGGGTGTCACTCATTCGACCCCAAAACATACCGGTTGAGAATTCAGCAAAAGTGAAAGCTGAAGTGACCGCTCCAGCATACAAAGCAATTTTACGATCATCATCAGTGACTCCGAATGAAAAAACCATGTGATAAACGTAAGGAAAGATTGACATGAAAGCAATGGGTTCGCATATTCGACATAGTGCTGTCACATGGGAGTTAGTTTGTGAGGCAAATACATCATAGCAAGCCGTGCCATGAAAAGCACCTAGTAAACCAAGTATCAAACAATCACAAGGGGATGCCATATATTATACGTACCAAGCACGAAGAGTTGCCGTGACGGAAACTGGGCTTCTCCAACCTTCGCAACCGGTCCTCCCCTGAATAACGACCTCATGCGTGCAAGCATTCCGTTAGCCCTTCGAGACGAACGATCAGTTTGATATCGGTGGACAAAAAATGGCCAGTGGTTTGCAGTCCTTGCGGCTGCCTTGTCAAGAGGCAAGATAGTTGGGGGTAACTCGAAATTTGCACTTCAACCAAGCACTGGGCTCCTAAATGTATCGAAATTTGGTCATGAAAACCAAGAGTGTGTCAAAAAAAAGTTTGGGTTTAAATAGTTGAAAGGAATGTTGACCAAATCTCCAAAAGCTCGGAAATTCCAAACTGACAAAGAGGAGGAGGAAGAAGATTGTGATTGGGAAGGCTTGAGGAGCAACTTGAAATAGTTTTTTAGCCAGGCACTCAATAGCGGAGTGAATATGGCCTTTTATAAGAAAAATAAATATGCAAGATTGGAACAGTAAAAGAGAACGAAAAGAGAAGTCACAATGGTCAAGACTTTGAGAGAATAGATAAAACAGGTGGGCACCTACTACTAGATATGAGGTCAGGAGACAAAACTCATTCGAAGATCTGGGAGGGAGATGCATGGCATCCTTTTTAAAGCTTCCCAGTACGTCGGGACAGGGCCACAAGACATCAAATACTCCCAGCCAATGGCAACCATGATGTCGAATATAGAGGGCAGATGGAAGGCGAAGTAAAAGATGTGTGGGGGAATGGGAGAAAGGCGGTGGAAGGAAGTTTTCAAAAATACGCAGCATCTATGAGGAGGGAGGGATGACAGCGTCATAGGGAAACGAAATATTCTAGTACGAAGGTACCGTACTATTAACTCTACCTAGAGTCTCAGACACCCTATCAAAGCCGTCACATCCAGTCCCATGAAGCGTTGAGAGGGGCGGATTATACGTTATTTCGGAGTCGGGTCTGACAATGCGGATATCCGCCTAGCACTTTTTCCTCATTCAGGCATGTAATAATATAACAGCTTGGCCCCCTCGAAACCATTTGGTCCAGTCGCAAACCAAGGTGGGTTGCCCCGTCTCCACCGAGATGGACCTAAACATTTTGAATCGAGAAGATCCGTGGGACCGAGCCGGACATTGGGGAAGCAAGACAAGCGACAGCGTGGGCAGGTCTGGGAGCGCCTAGCTGGGGGAAGCCAGTACACGTTCTATGTGGCGTAAGGCAAGGTACTCCCGTAGATCGTAACAGGGAAATCCAATTTACTATCATAAGAAATAAGTTACGAAGTGTGGACACTCCGTTAATTGTCAATTATTGTCAGTAGTAGTATTCACACTGTTCACTTCCACGCATGCATACCTGTAAGATCCATAGACCCTTATTAGCCCCGAACAGGGGTAGGCGAACAGGCGAGATCATCTGGCATCGTAGTAAGCTGTTAGTAGGCTGCGCGAATCCCAGGTTATGGGGAGCCCCGACCAATCCTATTGCCCGACTTCTTTTTTTTTGGTCACTCACTATTAATACTATCATATTTTTCAGGCCCTGTGCTGATTCGCGCGTTCTTACCAGCTCTTGCTTGATTTTATGCTGATCACTCTCCGGTCAAAAAGCACAGCTCGCCGCGACAGCGACAGGCCATTTTCATGCAGTTCAGGGAGCACACAGAACAGGCAGATCGCGGCCTCCACTTACATGTAACGCCGGCGTCGCAGAGGGAAAAAAGCAACAACATCAATCAACACAGCAAGTGTTGCGACCAGAAAGGGTCTTTGGATTTCAAGAAGCAGCAGAAGATCTTGCCTGGTGCACAAGAGGCTAAAGGGCAAAGGTGTGACTAAGGATAACTGATGCTTGTTGAATTTTTGGTTGTTCCAAGGCGGCTATCGATGTGATAAACACGTCGCGTACCGACACTTTGGACGAACCGTTCTGTTATAGAAAGGAGAGTATCCCACTGCAAACGGCGTGTAAATGTTTGGTACGCAATACACGGCCTGTACCTCGTTTGTACCGCGGGAACTTTCATTACTTACCCGACGCTGTAATACAGCGATGTCGCTGTGAGGCGTATCGATACGAAGCGTCCCGTACAATACTGCCAATGGCTTGCTGATATTGGTAGCCATACGGATGAAAATAATATCTGCGGTGGGAGCATCAGCAGCAAATCAGCTCTTCTCTGGCGTTATTTTGCGAACCTTTTCCTTCTTTTGGGGCAGATTTCTTGATTGCCTTTGCCTCTTTTTTTGAAATATTTTCCCTTTAAGCCCCATTGATTCGCGATTGGTAGGCACTGTTTTGTGATGAACATGACATGTGTCCCCGTTAGTGCCGAAACCGTACGCTGCATCAGGGTCCGAAATAGGAAGATAACTAAGTGGATAACGGATTGAAACTGGGTTTCTGATGAGTCTACTATCACCTTTCAGCCAAGACTCAGGCAGATTGAGCAGAATATCCCGGAATTCGGTCTAGGATTCGAGCACGCCACAAATCTCTTCCATTGCCGAATCTTTAAGCGTAAGAAAAGCTTGTTACTCGTATCCGTCTTGAAGCCAGGAGCCGTGAGGGAGCCCATCTACCCAGAAACCAGGGTGACGCTGATTGTGGTCTGGTGTTTGGAACGTGAAATGGTGGCAGATACGATAAAGGCGATCGTAATTCACTGACAGTTTTTTTTTTGACACTGCCAATCATCCCGAGAGAAGGGTTGACTAGTTATCCCAGGCTTGCCAATCCTCTTGACCAAACAGGGGGTGGCGTATCAAAAGTATTTGGCTTGTCTGATTGGCCAACCTATTTTCTCAAGGATTTGTCGGCCAAATAGCAGTTGGGCCGTCTGTTCCTGATTTTTTTTTTTTCCTTTTTTTTTTTCGAGGCTAGCAGCCTAGTAGTGATGTGTGATTATTCGACAAACCTGACTCTCTAATCCTTTTATCGGCAATACCGTGTCAAGTATGATAAAGAGTGGGTTGGACTGTTCACTGTAATAATGATATCCCTCGTCTTAGGTCTAAAGCCGGAAGACTGTTCACAGTTCCCCATATCCATGAAACCGTCAATCAATTATCCCGTGTCTGCAACATGACGTACATGTATATGTACATCCTTTTTGATCATCTTATTATTTTGGTCGGGCGTGTTCGTCCAGAGCCTGGGGGAAAGAGCAACCTGGTCTGTTTTCTCTTCGAATCCTAGACCACAGTGACGTATGAGATCAACATTTTTTTGGGCGGATGGGCATACTACTTACATATCGAATCCGTGCCCCCTTGAACCCACATCAGAGACTAGAAGCAAGAAACAGCCAATGAAACTGGCACCGCATTGTAACAGCCTGGACTGCCTGACACTCTGTTTCATCAACTTTCAAGAAAATAATCAATAATAATGAATACAAAAGGTGTGACTCCACAATCTGATCGACGAAGAGACCTCGTGCAATCTTAATATCAACCAATAGTACGGCCACTGTTCATTCTGTTCCCAGCACCAGCCACCTATCCTGAGTGGCCTCTCAGCAAGAATAAAGGTGATTGTTTGTTGCTTGCGCTTTCGGGCAGGGAAGCATTGAACACCATCCTTGAAAGTACTGCTTAGGCTTATCCCGCTAATGGCGCAGCATATGTGTAATAATGTATTACACGTACGGTGCCATTGTGCATGCATGCAGGCGGACGATGCATGTGTGGGGTGCAGGGTACATTGATGACTGACAGCCGAAACAACGAACCAGCAACCAACGATGTCTCCGTACCGCTGCTGGAAGTGCATCCGAAAACCCCGAGAAATTAGAACCCATCCATGTATCCGTGGAGCGAAATAGTATAATAATAATGACCATGAGTGGTTGCTATGAACTGTTGGCGCTTACTTAGGTAAGTCATGCATGCCGGCTATCCAAAATAGGAAATTGGGCAGCAACGACAGGCGCGCTGCATCGACACGACATTGGCTTGGCGCGTTTATAAACTTCATCCAACAAACGACAACGTCACCACCATGCTGCATAAATTGGAGTATGGGACAATCAGGCGATGAAGCAGAGCATAAGGCACAAATGTGGACGGTTCAATCTTCAACCAAGATAGGGCTGTTGGATTACCCTCGTCACTAGTATTCCACTACTGTGCAGGAATAAAAGGCCCAAGGCATCAAGCCCCATTTCAACAAATACTGCATATGACTTCTATCTTTGCGAGTTACCTTCTAAGTACTCCGTACTTGCACTATTCAGGGAAGGAAGAGGGGGGGTATTGATTTGTTGACGATGTAAGTCACCAATGGGGTTGCTACCATGGTCCATGGATCGCGATATTGAACGCTGGGGCCTGGGATAATGAGTTCCAAATCTGCCGCCTGATTTTATACATGCTGACCGATGTGAAGTTTGATTCGCATGGAAGTAAAGTACGCGAGAAGAAAAAAAGCACGAATTGAATCTTGCCCAGTGCTAATATCAGCCGCATGTGCGCTAATCGAGCATTCGTGCAACAAAGGAACGGCATCACCAATCAGCTTCAAAGCTACATGCTGATGTGCATATTCTCACATCTGTCAGGAAGCAAGGCTGCTGCGCATCGTCTTTCCGAAGCGCCTGTCGCTTGCTCCGAGCGTTGATGGATGATAGGCTACTCCGTACGGAGTACTGACAGTTGGAAATGCCATGTGCACCCCCGGACGCGCAAACATCAACCACAGGCTACGGCTGGCTTCTGAAAGCCCAGGATCTTCGCAACCCCGCTTCTAAGCCTGACCTCCTGTTCACGCGGATTTGAAGTCCGACTCTGATCTGCTCTGTATCTTGGTTTGAGACGATTCCAATGTTTTTCCCGCCAATAATAATTCGTTGAACAGTTTATCCCTTTTTCTGTGCGAACATCGCCCAATATTGGAATATCCCTTCTCCGTCGCTGCGTGGCCGGATGTTTAAGAATGTTAAAATATAAAAAGGACGTGAAATGGCTCAAAAGACAACAAGATCGAATACAGACTAAGCAATTGGACTCCTATCAACAAAATCATTTATAAGGCTGGTCCCCAGTTTCTCGTTATTAGATTCTTAAGCTTGCAGCGTTGCTTTTACAACTTTCGGCGCCTCAAAGAAGGTAAGTCAGATATGCCCGCTGACCGACCATGTATTACGATTGACAAATTCATTGACCATTGAAAGAATTGTACGATGTAAGTAGGTAGTATAACAATACTTACGGAAGAGTTCTCACAGCCAGCACTGCGCTTAGGGGATTTCAATACAGATGAGAAATTTACCTGGGAATGTGAGTAGTGATGTTACAGCTACTAATACTCCGTGCTGAGCAAGAATAACACTGTTCTTGAAAAAAAGCGGTGAAGCAGCCAAGCTTCTATATGTGTCACTACGAGATCACCGGTGTCCACTTCCCTCCAGGGTCAAAAACGTGGGAGATGACCCAATCCTCGTCCGATCGCAGATGGCTCTTTCACTAAACTAGCTGCTATGGAACAAACGAGATTGTGATAGGATTTGAAGCTCAATCGCCACCATACATGATACCGCATCATGATAATTGCAAAAGAGTCTTCACATTACAAGAATCACTTGGTCAATCAATGGATACCCTAATTAATTATGCAAAGTCAATATGAACAAAAACGTTGTCGCCGATCCCTCAAGCTGAAGCGTTGGATCAGATAAAAGTTTCGCAAAGCCAGCTGGGCAATCTGCCAAAAAAAA